>VDFB02091710.1:0-14392 GCA_007258455.2 Sequoia sempervirens | reverse complement strand
AGGTAAGTATTGTTTACTATTTGTTTTGAATTTGTTAGTTTGAAATTGATTTTGTTTGTTTTAGGTTAGATTTGATTTAAAAAAAAAAATCTATAGGAAATCCTACAAATCCTCAACAAGAAGAGGAGGTAAATCCTCAACAACAAAATAAACCTCCCCCACCATTCTCTCAATTCCCTCCTGGCACTCAAGAAAATTTGAGTGTAATTGAGAACAATAGAAAACAACTTGAGGATTTTATCAGTAGGTTGAGTGATCCAAATGCTTCAACCACAGAAAGAATGCTTCTAGAAAATTCATTGAAATACATGTTAAAAAATGTAGATGCAATCACCCAACAAATATCTGGATGGCAAGATAGGAGGCAGACAACCAGGGAATATTATGTAGACAAATTATCATATAAATAAGTAAAAGATTTAAAAATTACTAAAGGTGATTTGTGCTCTCTATTCACTAACCCTAAAACAAATCAAAATCTTAAATTTCAATGCAAAGAGGTTTCCATTCAATGTTGCCCTACCAAGAGATTAAGAACCATTTTATGAAAGATGGTATATGGTCTTTGATTACCCACCGTGCAATAATTGTGAAGTCCCCCAATATTTTCTTAGGAAACTATACAGTGAGTTTGTATTGAACCAAATCCCAAATTATTTTGATATGAGGGAGTTCTAGGGAGAGGTGTGGGGTTAGCTCAGGATAGGTATGGTGCACAACCAGATCCTATGCGGCAAGGGAGATGACCTCTCACTAGGCCGCCTCGTGAGCAGATTGTGATGCCTGCTATTGCGAAGGAGAGTGCGGACATAGAGACATTGCAAGCAATCACAACTTTGACCCAGAGTGTCATCCATCACACTAGCCCTATTGTAAAATGCCATCTAGGGGAGTCTTCAAGTGGTGGCATTCGAACCCATGTGTGTCAATCATGCGGGGTGACTTGTTTGTATGACCCTACTGGCACTCAAGAGGGTGCTACGTAGGATCCATATGCTACTACGCAGCCTAATCTATATGCATCTATGGGGATGGAGAGGATGGATGATATTTTGTATGATGCATATGTCATTGACACTCAGGTAAAATTCAGCATGTTCATTGAATTTAATTTATTAAATTTTGATTGTGAAATGCAAGATTAACTAATTTAGTTTTATTAGTTTAATAAAATTGTAGGGTCACAGTGTAGAAACTGGATACACCAGTCATCCACCTACTTATTTTTGCAGTACACCTATTGGTGGGGTATGTAAAGTTAGTAAACAATTATAAATTTATTATATGTGTTAATAGCATTGTTTTACGAATGGTATTTTGATATGTGATTTTGGATGTTTCAAGCAAACACCTTCGAGTGCCAGTAGATTTGATCAAACGTTCATGGAGGTAATATAGAATTTAAAGAGAACTTAAGTAATGAATTCTAAGTTTAATAGATTTGTTTAGTTTATATTCATATTGTTGACCTTACGTTGCATTACACAGATCATTCAAAATCAAAGCATTGTAACTTCAAATTTGATAACTAATAATCAGAAATATATCTGTTTAATACTTATACTCAAAATTTTGTTCATTAGATCTCATACATTATAAGTCATCACATGGATCTCTTTTGTAACTTTTTTGTGATTGAATAATTTGTTGTTTTATTTTCAGATGTTGGTTACAAAAACACCACCAAACGTTACAAGGGAAATGGATATTGGTGTTTCCTCCGCTATACAATCCTCAATGGCTCTAATAGGGGAGGTATGAGGAAAATTACTAAATTTCAATTTACATTCATTGTTATAGATGTACTAGTTCTAGTGAAAAATCAAACCATTAATGATTCATAGTTTAATTTCTATTTGGATGGTTTATATAGGGCTTGAGCACGCTTGAGCATTGGTGTGCAAATATTTCCATCGAGGAGAGTGATCGTGAGATAGCCGTAAGTGATTATTTTGTTAAATATATTAATTTTTATAATGTAATTTGTATATATTAATGTCTTTACTTCTTATTGTAACAGTTGAAACTTCACCAGAAGCTAAACACTAGGAGGAGTAGCAGGAGCACTCCTCAAGCATAGCAGAAATGGGTGACAGACTTATCACCATCGGATCACCCAGTAAAGGGAAAGAAAATTGTATTTGAACTAGAGCATGGAGAGAAATGAATTTTGAATGCACAAAGCCCTTTGTTGTATGCCTACATGGAAATTTTGTACATATTTTGTATTGGATATATTTGACATTGAATGCCTATATGGCACTCTCATAAGCCTATATGGCTATTTTGTAACTATATTTTATACTTATATCGACATATATTGATGTATGCATACATGGCTATTTTCTTAATACAAATATTTTTATCGATGGTGTCCATATTTGTAAATTATAAAATCATGGTTCAATAGATATGCGTTACGTGTATTCAAGTGTATACTTTACAACTTATGCACGTATATTTTTTGACTTATGTGTGAACATCAAAAAGTGTGAAAATTTATATGTTTGGAAGTTAATTGTAAGCCACTTTTGCAATTCTTAGTTCTTGCATACTCGATCTTATGGACTTATTCCTTCCTAGCACATATGGTGAATATTTCTCATTTGGTGCAGAAGACAGATTCCTCATTTTTGAACCACTCATAGCAAAGAGATTCACAATAAGACTTTAGCATTGGAACACTACTCCATACTTCTCTTGTCTAGACCATAAAGGATTAAAAATTCTTAATTTGATGCAATGATAGTCATGAGATGAGAATTTATATAACCATGCCTATTTTGAAACTTCGAATCTAATACTGCATCAACAAGAACTTAAGAAGTGTTGCATAAGAGTGTTAGGTTTGATAGGCCTTCTCTTCCCTAAGGGAGGAGAGCCTGCATCTTGAATTTTGAACAAAATTTTAAGAAGCAAATATTTTACTTAAAAGCTTCAAACCTAGATGACATATTTGGCTAAGTCTATCTTGAAAATTATCAATGCATTCAAACTCTAAAGTAGATTCTACCTAAAAAGAAAACTTTACCCTTTTTCCCAAGGAAAGAAATTGCAACAAGTTGCATGTGATTTATCTTATTTCTTTCTCACAGTTCCTGGTCAATCATTCATGGCCCAGGATAGTTCTGTTCCAAGGCAAGGACACCCAAAAAATCACCGAGATTCTTCTACGATCTGCAAGAAAAAGGTTTTGGCTCTTTCACAATGTAAATAATTATGTAAAACTATTTTCTTGTTTTCCTTCCACCTAGAAAAATGTTCACACTTTTCATATTGATCAATGATCAATAATGGCTGATTGTAAACACTTGAATTTTTTATGTTTGAACTTTAATTTATAATTTTGGATCATGACATTTGAGTAGATCACTAATATTTTAATATTTGACTATGGAAGTGGTGGTGTATTTTTACTTTGTTATTTGACTATTAATATGGTGGTGTATTCTAAACTTGATTACTATTGCAAATATGTATATATTTCTGATTTTTATATGTTTTTGTATGACCGAACCCAAAATGAACCCAACCCCCAAATTTTTTTTCCTAAACCGGCGAACCAGGTTCTCGAACCTGATCTAGAACCCAAAACTGAACCGGTAACTTAGTAAAAATTAGATTTTTGTAGTTTATATTCATAACATTGATTACATTGCATTGCACATGTTTCAAACAAAAAGCATTGCTTCACATTTCATAACTAATAACTAGATGTTGATAGATAACAAAATTTCAATTACAATATAGTTTTTACAAAGTCAACCTAAGCAGTTATGCAATTACTTCACATTGCATAACAAATAACTAGGAGCAGCTGCCAATTGCATTTGGTTGTCATGGCATTCTATGAGACCACATTTCTTTGAGGCATTTTTTCAAATAGTTCACTGCCTTGTCTATACTACCACATTTGTCATACATGTCTACCAAAGCATTTTATCAAATAGTTCAAGTGTTTCCTTGTTGCTATGGATGAAAGCCTAAAACAAGTGCTTTCGAACAAGCTATGTATACTTGGAAAAAATCTATCAAAAGCATAATAGTAAGCAATATCATAGACAAGGCAGTGAACTCTTTGAAAAAATGCCATTTGATTGTCATGGCATTCCATCAGGTCATGAGACCTCATTTCTTTGAGGAATTTTTTCAAAGAGTTCACAACCTTGTCTATGCTAACACATTTTTCATACATGTCTATCAAAGCATTTAGCCAAATAGTTCATTTCCTTGCTGCTATGGCTAAAAGCCTAAAATATGTGCTTTCGAACAAGCTATGGATGCTTAGAAAAAATCTATCATAGCATAATAGTAAGCAATAGCACAGACAAGGGAATGAACTGTTTGAAAAAAATGCCTCAAAGAAATGTGGTCTCATGGTGGTGGAATTCCATGATACAAATTGTTGTGGATTGTCATGGCATTCCATCACCATGAGACCACATTTCTTTTGAGGCATTTTTCAAAATCAGCCACGCCTTCGTCTATGCTACATTTATCATACATGTTTACCAAAGAATTTTATCAAACAATTCACTTCCTTGTTGCTATGGATAAAATCCTAAAAATAGGTGCTTCCAAAAAGCTATGGATGCTTGTGAAAAAAATCTATCAAACCACACGACATAATATATTAGGAAAGGAAGTAAACTGCTTGAAAAAAAAAAAGCCTCAAAGAAATGTGGTCTCATTGAGATGGAATGCCATGACAATCCATAGTAATTTTCTTGTCATGGCATCTCATCATGCTATCCCATCACCATGAGACCTCGTTTCTTTGAGGAATTTTTCAAAGAGTTCACTCTACTTTGTCTATGCTAACACATTTTCATACATGTCTATCAAAGATGACAACAACATTGCCTTGCTGCTAAGGCCAAAATCCCAAAACGGGTGCTTTCTAAACAAGCTATGGATGCTTTGTGAAAAAAATATATCATAGCATAATAGTAAGCAAATGTAGTATAATGTAAATTGTCCGTCGAAAAAATTCCCTAAAGAAATGTGGTCTCATGGTGGTGGGAATTCCATGATGGTGCAGAGCACCCAAGCTCCGTGGAGGATCATTATTTGAGAGCCTGGTGATGCTAGGGTCTTGAAGACCTATAAACCTTCCTGCAGCATCAATTATAGAATTTTGAAGCCTATAATGCATTTGGCATGGATGAGTGTGACAAGAAAGATCATAGAGTCCTAAGGGTCCCATAAGACCATAGGACCAAATTCGATCTACGCCCCCAGAGCCAAACAGTGCTATCGTTCTTAAAAATAAGGTTGAATGATGATAAGGGCTACCAGTTTTATAGTTAATAGGAGTTAATAAATTGCAATGTTGGAAATTCAAAATTTTAAAATCCAACTTTGGGTGGAAAAGTGAGTTTTAGGAGTTTTAATCACAATAATGTAATAAAATCAATTCTAATCAGTTGGGATAGTTGTAGGATGATTCTTTAAGCCTGAAGAAAGCATTTGTATGGAGGGTTGGCTGATATTGCAAGTGTTGTACGGACTGCTATAGAAAATCAATAAAAACTTCAATCTTTTTGCATTTTCTTGAGTTTTTTTGATGAATCTCTTATTCCTTTTGGTTTCATGATCATTTGGATGGTTTAAGAACTTGTATTTACATGCATTTAACCTTTTGAATGACCTGAATAATGTTGGGAATCAGTTTCTTGTGTTATATTGCTGACTGTCCTCAAAAAGTACAAAATTTTCACTAGTTTTGAGAGTCTTCATGAATAAATGATCCATTTCATGGGAGAGTGTGACTGAAAACTTGTGAAATGGATCATATCTAACTTTTATTATACAGATCTAACAAGTTATTGTGCAGGAAAGAGTGATTATTGGGTGTACACCAAGTTTTAGCAAGGAAAGGGGCATGAAAATGGTGCCTAAAGTGTAGCAGCAGGAGATCTACCTTAATAAGGGGTATATTTCTGAGTTGAAGGTGTTTATATATGTTGAGTTATTGGTGAAAAGTCCAAGAGAAGGTTCTGGAAGTGTTGGGAAAGTTGGTTTTCAAGAGGCCCTAGTTTTGGAGCAATTTATTGAGGGTGACAAAGAAGACTAATACCTTGAAAATATTTGGTTTGGGAACATTTTAAAACACTACTGAAAGTTTCATAGTTAGGGGATAATTTTACAGAGGGGTTGCTTTGAAAAAGTGAGCTAATTAGGCCTTAAATTTGAGGAAACAACATATTTTGGTAGGTTTGATCCATAACAAGTGCCATAAATGATTTGATATGTTCTGTATCATCATGAATCACATCTGAATTGGTCATTATATTGAGTATTTCTTTGGGGAAGTTGAGTGAAAAGTCAAAAAACCATCGCTAGAAGCCTAGTTGGGCTAGAAGCCTAGTCAAGGTGCAAAAAGTGAGTTTTGTCTAAGAGAGAGGTTTGGGGATTTGAAACCATTCAAGAAAAGTTTTTTTGAGTTCCTTGAGATTAGTCCAATGGTTTGGGTCCATTAGGAAAGCATATAAGTTATAAGTACACTATTGAGGCTTGTCTCCATCAGGGTGCCTGGAAGAGTGTTTGAGATTGTATTAATCCTTGAAACGTTGAGTTTTGACTAAAGTCCCATCCCCTCTACATCACATGACAAGAAATTTTTTATGGATTTTCATGGCATTCTATCACCATGAGACCACATTTCTTTGAGGCATTTTTCAAACAGCCACCTTCTCTATGCTAGTACATTTATCATACATGTTTACCAAAGCATTCTATCAAACAATCTACCTCTTGTTGCTATGGCTAAAAATCCTAAAAATAGGTGCTTTTCCAAAAGCTACATGGATGCTTGGAAAAAATCTATATCAAAGCATACAATTATTAATCAATAATATAAAGGTAACTATTTAAAGCTCAAGAAATGTGATCTCACGATAAACGCTACATAACGCCAACACCTTTCTTTGTCATGGCATTCATCATTCCATTCCACCATGAGACCACATTTCTTTGAGGCATTTTTCAAAGAGTCACCTTGTCTATGCTCTTATGAATAGAATTTGTTGAAATTCGAGATGCTTTTATAATGTCTACGTCATAGGTGGTCATGATAAGGTTAAATTGAAATGAATAACTTGAAATTGCCTCATCAAGCTTCGCACACACTTTTTTAATGGCTTAAAATCATAATTGATATTTGTCAAGATCATCATAATAAGGATGTTTCATTGCTTTTCTGCTTGAGATTCTCTTGGAGGCTCTATAAATCTGCATTTTATGCAAGCTGATACCAATCAATGCTTGTCCTGGGTTACATGCATACACAAAGTAAAAATAAGATGATAGCATTGGCATCAACCAAACCGGATGTGGATACAAGTATAAATTAATAAGAACCATTGTGCATATACTCTCACAAATTAATCCAATGAACCATCCTCGGTCTTCTACTCTTTATTGTGTCAAGTGCATTGCCTCATGGTTAGACCTTACTGCATCTTCCACAAGGTCTTGCCCAAACGTTCACCTATTATTTTCAAACGAACATGGAGCTGCCTTAATAAGGTTTGAGTAATGAAGAATCTTAATATGTGCCACCCTCAAACAACTCAATGCTTTAACACTCTTATGGGTACTTTTCTCAGCCTAATGCTCTAGTAAATAAATAACTGAAAGCCTATAGGGTATTCAATGTTTTCTCCATCTATAATTGGGGCTTCCAATTTCTTTTTTTCTCAAATACAACAAATACAAGCGGCCAGTTTGTACCTCTTCATTGTCTTCATCTTACAATAACTCAAGATAAACATGTTCGTACGAGAGTAAGTATATCTCGAAATTTAGCCAACATTATGAATACAAGACAAGTGCAAGATAACAATATACCCCAAATACTAAGAAAGTAGATATATTACCCGTTGGAATCCAGATCCGGGATACATGGTCAAAGTTGACCGATGATTCCAGCATCCGTTAGTTCCAATGCCATCGGAGGGCGAAGTACGTGGAAGCGGGCTAAGATAACTTGTCAACCATTTGTCAACCTAATTCCCCATAATCCTCACAATCATTCCAGCTTGCATTGTACATGAAGAACAAAAGCATGCCATCTTACATGTATCACATTCCATGAACTCGTGATTGAGCTTGCTAAGGAAAAGAGTGCAACTCACTCGATCCTATTAGTGTACAACAATCCTTATATGGTGCAATGTTAGTATCATCCATCAACCAAAAAAATCTATGAACTGAAGATGTACCTTCATTACCTGGACCCATCGAACCATTACACCACTCGACGATTGACCTTGCATCTATCAACTATGCACTATCTTTATACTTTAACTCTTTTCGTGTTAATGCTCTTTTCACGCATGCTCTTGCACCGTCATGCTCTCCCTTTCCATGTCTAGCCTCACAAAAGTTCCACATATGTTGAACACGTGTAGTGAGATGCATCCCGCATTAACCACAATAGAACATGAGCACGCTTCTGAACTATGTCGTAAGTATCAGCTTATTTGACCATATTATATGCCGCATCATATGATATGCCCCTGCTTCTCAAATGATTGTAGAAACATCCGAAGCAACCTTGCACCTAACTTTGAGAATGTGTGATCATCACTAAATATAAAGCATACCTCAATACCTTCCTTTGTCCTCTATACCTTCTCAACCACATGTGTATGAATGCTATGCGCAAAATATCAAACCCGCGGTGGTGGAGTTGTAATATTGTGACTACACTTCACACCGTATCGTGAGTGTAGTTCTCTGCAAATTTAACCACTGATACAATGCTACCAAGTGGAAAGGTGCCCTTGCATAGCTTGAATTGTGTGTCCAGCCATCGGGCTCTATGGGTATGCCTTGCATACTCATACACTAGATTCTCATGAAACATGGACATGAACTAATACACTGGAATCTTCTGAATAACCAACTCACACCTTTTTGCTTCAGACCCATCTTTTGTAGCGTATGCCACTGTTTTATACTTCTTAAACTCTACTAATTTTTGTCCCACCTCATATGTGCTTTCCATATGTTGACATGCTAGCATTTGTTGCAAGCCACCACAACGCTCGCATGAACCATCCAAGCATGATGTCCTATAGAATATTTGGCCATCTTCTATTTCACATTAAAAAATTTATAAGAACTTTCTTGAAGATTTTGGTGGGGTTTCTATGCCACAATGCTGCAAAACATCGTTAGTATGCAAATGTAAACATATAGAACGATAAACATCATAATGGTTAGAGAATTCAATATGTAGTTTATAGCAACAAGTAGTGTGTGTGTGATTTATCTTGACATAAAAAGGTTTAATCATTTCAAAAAATCTTTAAGAAATACTAATTTGAGGATAAGAATTTTTAAATTTATCAAAAAATTGGGTTTGAGTCGTATCCAAAAAATGCTTTGGATGTGGCTCACGGTTTCGACTACTGATTCTCCTTCTTACGACATCCCTTTGATTCAGAGATGGCCTTGTATTATTCTTCCAATAATGTTCAATTAGTGTTCTCAATGCTTCAACAACTTTTTTATCTTTGTGTGGTAGTCTCCTCGAGAATTCCCATAATTCATTTGAATTGGTGCCCTCAATTCTTTGTCGCCTTTGAATGGCGTTTGATAAAGCTTTTCTACTAATTCCCATTTGTTCACTTTTCTTTTTAATGAGGTGAGATCTCTTTGTTTGATAGCTTACCAAATTTGATGTAATGACACGTCAGGTGACATTACTATCCTTTGAGCATGAGGTCTTACCCACACTGTCATAAGCATCCATTAGATTCTTCACAATAGTGTTTTCAATTGATGCATTTGATGTTCTCAACCCAAGAGTCTTCATGATGTTTTCGTACTTTAAACCCCGCATCATTTGAACAAATAGTTGACATCTTACAGTCTCATTTAGCCTTTAAAAGAACATTTTCCAAATCTTATCAGCATATCTTCTACAAGTGCCTTATGGAATCTTACCTTCCATGTGTTGCAAAATATCCTCATCAATATTAATCAAAAACTTTGGCTTTCTATGCAAAATTCTAGGTGGTGTTCTCTTAGGCACATACATCTCAACATTAGCAATTTCATCAATATTTAATTGAGGTGGGCTAGATTGCATACCTTCAATCGAGGGTGGAATAGAAGACATACCTTGAGGTTCATGTGGGGATGATGGCATACCTTTTTCCTCAACTCTGAGTGATGATGTACTCTCAACTTCAAATGTGGTGGATGGTGTCCAACCATACTCACTTGTGGTAGATGATGTCCCTCCATATTCGCTTGTGCTTAATGGTGTCCCTTCGTATTCACTTGCGGTAGATGGTGTGTCTCCAACTATGGTATCTGCATCTCCCCTAGCATGACTCTTTCACATTCATGCCCTTTGTGCTGCCAATTTCTTTTCTCTTTTTGACAGTTGAGGTTCCTCTTCAACTGGCTTGTTTTCATCAATCGTTCCCAATTTCTACTTTTCATGAAATTCCCTCATCCATTTTTTCTCTTTATCTTTGATGGCTTGGAGTTGATCATCTGTTAGTTTTTTCCTTTTAACAGTTCGTTTCTTTGGCATGACAAATAATTTTACCTATGCAAAAAGTGCTAAGTTGTCAAATTAACTAATTGAAAGCTTTGGAAGCATAACTCAATGAAAGCTGGTTTGTATAACTATTTGACAAAATAACTCAATGATAGCTTAAAAAGCATACACAAAGAAAGTCAATTGTTAAATTTAATAAAATGCCTCAAAGAGATGTGGTTTAAAAATGTAATAGGAAAGTGTATCGAATTGTGTGATTTAAAATTTCCATTGACAATGTAAGGTTGTAACATGACAAACTGGTGCAGGAGCACCTAGGTGATGAAATTCCTTCAAAAGGATAATTTTTTCAATTTGTAATGTTCAAGTAAATATGATGAGTGAAGGTCATTAAATGATGAATTTCAATGTATTTGCACCATGAAATAGGTCACTAGGTGATATTATTGAAAAGTTGCTTTTTATAACAAAAGTTGTCAATTATTGTAAAAATGTAAAATTGCACAAAAGCAGGAAAGTGAAGAGTCTTTTTTGTGGAAGGGAAAGGATGGTTTGATGAAGATGAAGAGGAAGTTATTTAAAATTCTTTAGAAACCTTTAAAAAGAATTGTAAGCTCGAGAAAGGAAGATCTTCTATCCAAAAAATCCATAAAAAATTAATAAAAAAACCTCTGCTCAGTTATTTAGGAAACCTTTTTCTATTCTTGTTTTCAAGTTGCATAGTGATTCAAGCATATTCTAAGATTTTATTCTTGTTAGGGAAAGAGACTTCTTTCATTCTTGAAAGTTGTAGGAATTGTAATTCAAATAATCAATCTCATTTGAACTTAGTTTCCTAAGTCTCGGTCTGTGGTTTCCTTAGAATTTTTTAGAGAGTCTAAAAAGTGATTCTTAGCCATTCCATCGATGTAGGGATAGTAGGTCGGTGGAATAGATCATATTTAGTATCTCTTCAATGTCAAGATGTGTGTGGCAGGGGTAAATAGAAATAAGAAGTTGAGATACTGTTGTATGAACAAAATTATGAATTTTCTCATTCAAAAAAATGGTGTTTTCAAGTAGGGTTTGAGGAAACAACATGTAAAGGAGACGAGCTTAGAAATTATTTCAAAATAATTTGCAGACATAATGAAGCATATTTCAGTTGTTGGGCAGAGTAGTAGAGGTTTTGCAAATGTTTCATAAAAGAAACCCTCATGGTTGGTGTGTTTTCACCCTATAATCAAATGCTTACTGATTCTATGTATTGATGGGCATTTCCCATCTTGAAACTTGTTTATTTGTGAGTTTCTACACATGGCCTAAGATTGTTTGCAGGTTTGGTGGATTAGTGAGTAGTTCTATGATGACTTGCTTTGATAAATTGAACTATTTAAGGGCTTTTACCAGTAGACAACATGTTGGTTCTACTCTGTTTTGTGAAATAAGTTTATAAACTTTTATACTATGTTGAAAAGGATCAAAATAGGCCTGAGAATCTATATTGGGATTGTGTAAATGCATTATGATAGAAAAGGAATCACCCGATTAGATGGAATGTTGGCCTGCTAGAGATATTTGGCATTGTTTGCTAAAAATAGAGAATATGTAGAAACAGCGAAAGGAATGATGTTAAGTACTTGGGAGCAGTCTCATTTGTGATTCCACAATTGTGTCTATGCTTGGTAATGTTTTGAAGGTAGATTGTGAAAGATTTGATGATTTGGGCATATGTTTCCAATATATGGCAATGGTTTCTTGAATGCAAAGTAGTTAGAGTGTGTCTATACTGATATATTGGAATATTACAATCAAAAAATGATGAAATTGGTATCTTAAAGGTCTGGTGACAGTGTTAAACTAATGCTTCTTGTTGTTGTTACAAATGGTGTTTAAGTGAAGATAGGATGATGGATGTGTTGATTTGAGCAAAGATATCTTAAATGGCTGGGATGATGTTTGATTGCAGGTCTAAGGAACAGAGGTGTTTGATTGTTTTTTCCTTGAAGGGGTAAGTTGAGTTGATGAGTGATTGTTGTATTGTTTATGGAAAGAAAAAAGTTGAAATTTGATTTTGAAAATGGTTTTCTATATGGAGATGGTGAATTGGCTACTGATAGCCTTATAACTTGAAATGAAATAAATGAATTTTGGTTGAATGAAAAGTAGTTTTGGATGAATTTGACAAAGTTTGTATAAATTGATCTTTTACTCTTTATTGATTTGGGAAGGAAGTTCCCTAAAGAAATGATGTTGTTGAGTGGCTTGGCAATATGATATTGCATCACAAACAAACAATTTGATCAACATGGAATAAGCTAAACAACAAAAATGAAATGAAGCCATAATAGAATGAAAGAAAATTTACAAAGATTTCACATAACTAAAAAAGAAAAGTTTCAAATAGAGGAGTTCTACCCAATTATGTAGCCTTTGCTTCTTCCTTCCTCAAACTCCTCAAAAAATTGACTTCTTCAAAAGTTTGTTCCCCTCTAAATTTTAATTGTATATCAATTATCATTATAATTCAAACTTGAATTGATATTATATGCATTTCAATGTGAAAACTCTGCTATTTCATGCAAAGGTGATGGAAAGAACATTCAAAAGGTGATGGAATCTCAAAATCATGCATGCACACTTCACTCAATCACCAAAAAGCTACTTTTTGTCAGAGCACGCACAAAACCAGGAGAATATGCAGAATGTGGGATGACATCATGGGTATACTGTGATTTTTTACCATTTTAGTGATAAAACAAGCACGTTATTTAATCCTAAACGAACATATCTCTACTGGTTAATAACGCACTAGCGTTATGATAACCATGTCAAGCTGTGTTGGCATATCAGTGAGACATTGTCCGTGTCTCCCCGATGCCAACACAGTCAGCATTCGATATCGCCAAGAGTCCTTACAATCGACAAGAGGTTATATCGAGTTTACCTATTGCATCAACTTTAGTTTACCCTTTGGCAAGACTATCACTCTTTCTAGGACCTCACACTGAGCCTTCATGTTAATCCATGTGCATCCACTAGTTGGTGAGACTCATCACTTTCACCAAGACTTCATATCGAGGTTCAAAAGTCAAATAGATAATATAACTTACATCGGTGAGACTATCATCTTTTTCCAAGAGATCATACCAAGGTTTAAATACTTTCTTTGAAGTGATCAGTAGTCAGCAAGACTTTCGTTCATCACTGAGACTTCACACCAAGACCCCTTTAGTTACATCGAGCACCGAACGGTCAGCAAGACTTCACACATCGGTAAGCCTTCTTACCAACCCATCAGATGTTACTTTGAGGACACCAAGCAAATTCTCTTGGCAAGACATACCACTCTTCACTGATTGTTCTTACTGAGTTCTCCAAGCTACCCTTAGACCACCATTCACCAAGAGTTATACCGAAGACCCCTCATCATCGGCGAGACTCTCGATCAGCCACTGAGACTTTATACCGAAGTCATTGTGTCACCGTGAAGACTCCAAGATTTCCCCCATTAGTGAGACCTTTCTTCATCATTGAGGCTTCTTCCCGAACTAAGCCTTTCGGCCAAGGGTCTCCCTGATAAACGATATGTATGGCCTGTTGGCTAGAGATCTCCACGCGGTAAGAGAACATACCGAACACAACATGTCACACCAAAGAATCCAATGTGTGACCATTCAACAAGACTTCTACAAGGTCACAACAACCTGTAAAAAACATAAGGTTACAAATCTACTCATTGGCCAGACATAGAATATGTCACACTGTCTTGGCTCCAATAGAGGTTTTAGCCTGTGGGATTGAGACATATTTTTTCAACATAGGAGGGAGAGGGTTGAGAGAGAGAGAGGGAGAGGGGGTAGGAGGGAGAGGGTTGAGAGGGAGAGATAG
>VDFB02091709.1:0-16714 GCA_007258455.2 Sequoia sempervirens | reverse complement strand
TCTAAATCCTTCGTTCGGATATCATCGAGAGGTCCTTGGAATGAGCGCAATAAGATAAATCAAAAGAAAAGATCAAGTACACAAACAAGTCAATGTTCTTCATACCTCTAACCAAAGGGATTTGTTTTGATAGTATAAGAATCCAAGGTGATATCCATAAATGTTGCCCATTGTCGAAACGATATATCCTAGGACATGCATTGTATAGGATGATGATGGTTTGATAAGTTGATTGATAGGCTGTTGATATAAGGTTGACTGACATGTTTGCGACTGATCAAGAGTTTGATTTTGTGTTCAATGGTTCATTGTTTCGATTTTGATTTTACGATTGAAGCTTGATTTTGTTGCCTGCTATGATTGTTTCTGTTTGTTTTGCCAAAGGATGAAGGCGGCGATCAGTTTATTATGGATGGTTGATTATTGCGGGTGAAAGCGAATGAGGCGTATGGATTTTTTTCAAATATTTGGATTTTTGACGCTTTGAAATGTTTTGAGGCTATTTTTGGTGTTTCGATTCTACATGTTTTGATTTTTGATTTTCTTATGTTTTTGGATTTTGATGTTTTCAAATGTTTTCGGATTTTGATGTTTTTGAATGTTTTGGATTTTGATGTTTTTCAAATGTTTTTTGGATTTTGATGTTTTTTTAATGTTTTTTGATTTTGGATGATTTTGACCCATTTGGATATGGATGTGTGATGATATCGCTCGTTTCGGATTTTGTTGAAAACCAAGCTAAGGTTGAACGATCGAGGTCGATGGATTGATGATAATGATAACATTATTGAGGATACACAACAATGCAATGATTTGATTGATTGGGATTGATGATAACATTGTTGAGGATACACAACAATGCAAGGACTGGATTGATCAGGATGGATATTGTCGAGGATACACGACAATGCAAGGATAGTGTTAAGCAACACAAGGATATCCTGAGATGATGATTTTTGATTGATGGATTGATCATGTTTTGGCGGAAGCTTGGTTTTGAACAAAGATGTTGGCCATTTTACGACATTAATGCAGCTAGATGCGACTGGCATTCCAATCGATGCCTGACGAAACATTTAGCTTCCGGATAAGCGAAACATGTTCTCGCCAAAATATGCCATGGGCTAGTGCTTCGGATTTTAGATTGCAAATGCCTGACCAATTTGGTTTCACGTTTGCCAATGTTCGGATCACCACATAAGTTGGAGGATATAGATCAAGATTTATTCTTGAAGCAAGATGTACATATCTGCCCCCAGTGTCTAGCAATGTATGGAATGCCATGGATGGATGCTCAAATAGGCGTAGGGATGTATGGATATGGTAAGCATGAAAAAGGATGCCATGGATTATCTTGTGATAAGATAAGGTGCTCGAATAACAAATGCTCATTTGGATAATGCTTCATGGCTTAGATATGCTGCATAGGATAGGATTTAATGAAAACGACCCATATCAAGATGTTTACCATAAGCAAGCGTAAAGAATGCCCCAAAATTTCATCAATATCAAGATAACTTGGATGATGGATGTAGATGGATGAAAATGGATTAGATCAATGGTTTATGGATGGATGGATTTATTATGGATGCTGCTTTGATGGATTTAGATGTGCTTTCTTAACTCCAAGTGGTATGTAGATGCTCATTCTCTACACATGACGATAAGTTTTCCAGTTTTCATCATGGTCTTGACCAAAGTGCCACAATACGCGCTTTCACTAGAGGACTTTATTTTTCTTTCATCGCTTTCAATCCTTTTTTTGATTTTTTTTGATTTTTTCCTTTTTCCTTTTTTATTTTTCTGAAAGATTTATGCTGAACCACAGGGTGTTGCTGATGTAGATGCCCCTGTCATAATGTGCCATCGATATCTTGCTTGAAGAAGCTGCTTTGCTAAGATATGTGCACTTGAATGCCACTTCTGGGATTCTTGATCTACTTCGTCGATACCGGAGTTAACTCTGTCTTGGTGCGCACATCACGATAAAATGCCTTCAGAATCCTTATGATGAAGGGTCGTTGCCAATACACAGTTAATGTAAGAATTGGATATTATGTGTGGAGGCATGGATGGAGTGTGCTTAGGGATAAAAGATGGATCGGTTGATAGTTTGGAACCTTTGACTCTCCAAAATTGGGAAGTTGAGCAATGATGGGTGGATATGGAAGTGTGCATGGAATTAGGACCAACTGCTTGATATACTTTGTACGTCGCTTGAAAAGCCTGCTTTTTCTTTTGTAGACATTCTTGATGGATACTTTTCCCTTTTTGATTTTGCCCCATAGTTTCTTTGACTAATGGGGTTTGATAGGGATGATTTTTCTTTGTATTCTTTGGTATCCATATGTATTTGATTTGTCCTTTATGTTTCTCAGCTTCTTTTGTTTTGATAACGTTCTTCGTACTTTGATTCAAATCTTCATTTTGACGTTGGTCCCAATTTGTGGATGAGGTAATGGGTGGATGAAGATTCATGGCGTGACTGGTTGTAGTATTGACACTAGTTTCATCATAAGGACTCTTCATGCTTTCTATGTTGACGTTTGCTTGAGATGAAGTTGCCCCCAGTATAGTGATAGTATCACTTTCATTCCTTGATTCTGCTTGTTTTGAGATATATTTTTCAGTAAACCTGCTCTGACAAATGACCTCCGTAGTTGACGTTTCTTCGCTGCTACCGGCTAACTCTGGATGTTCTATCTGACTTGTTTCCTTGAGCTGATAATGATGGATATCTTTATTCATGATGTCCTCAATCTGATTTTGGGACATATTTGATCCTGATGTTGACAACTCCGTTTGATTGTAGGAGTTAAGAATCTGCTCTTTTTGTGCAATAATGTCAGGAATAAAGAGATCCTGTTCTGAATAATGATCATCTATGTTTCCATCCAAAGAAAGCATCTCATGGGTAGATGGAGGAGTATGGATATGATCATCTTGCATAGATAGGAGAGTGTCCATCAGATTATTGTAGTATATTGAAGATACAAATTCTTGATCTTGAATGATTTTGGAGTTGCTTTCGACATGCTTTGGATCAAGTTCTTGACATGGAGCAGCTTCAAAGGATGGATTTCTTACAAAGGACTTTTGGATGTCGACATTAGGCATGGTCAAGTTCAAGGTTCCTTCAGCATCTGTAACCATGAGGTCAAAGGGGTTCAACATGTTTTGGAAGGGACCATTGCTAGACCTTGGTGAAAGATTTTGATCATGCTTTGGAGTAAATTCTTGAGATATGTCCTCTACCTCATAAGGTGATGTAGAGACATTTTCAACATGATCATAGGTCGATGGATCATGCATTATGTCAATAGGATCAAATAACCCTAACACTCCTTGAAAGAGATCACTAAAAAGTGGCTCTTGATGTATGGTGAGTTTATCATCAGATTGTGTAGATACATCCTCAATGCGCTCCCCAATGGAGAAGTTTTGATCATTGTTTTCAACAATTGCGGTGGAGAGATTGTGAATGTCTTCGACCATAGAGTCAAGTGATGTTGATATTTCTTGAATTGGCTCATTGTCGAGTTTTGTTGGTGGATTTTGATTGTGATTCAAAAGTATTCTTCACAAGGTCGATTTGATCATTGGATGAAGTAAAACATGTGCCCGGTGATGGATTGATTCGGATCCTTGTTTTCAATAGTTGTCATCTTGCGTTTGGTGCTCGTTAGTTGGGTAGCTTGGAGAGGCTTGGGCAACTTGAGAGGATTTTGAACTTGTTGAGCTTGTGTTGCTTGTTGCATGGCTAGATATTGTTAAATCCCTTTGAAAAGTGTTTGTAATGTCACAGATTTTCTTGATGTGGTGGAAATTGTTGGTGGTGGGGGTGGTGGTGGATTTGAAATCATGTTGGATGTAGTGACAAGTGTTTGAGATACGCTCGGAGTGATCATGGTAGTGGGGGGTTGAGATGTGATGGGCATGATAGTGGTGGTTGGAGTGATCGAAGTGATAGAGATGGTTGGAATGACCGAGGTGATAGGTCCTTGGGAGACCGTATTTTGAATTGGGATCAATGTTGTTGTTTGATTAGATACCATCCATTGGTGTGATGTCGATGGTATATTCAAAGGATTTATCGTGATGGTTTGATTGATGTTAGGTGGATTGATTTGGATGGCATGATTGGTGTTAGGTAAAGGGGGAAGCCCTAAACCAAGGAATGATGTAGGTAATGGTGGTGGAGATTTCCCTTGGCGCAATGCCTCAACTATTTTGGAAAGTTCCGCAATTTGATCTCGCCAAATTTGTTCTTGATTTTGATCTTGACTCACTTGAGATAGTTGATTTGGATTTTGTTTAAGCGGATTTGGGATGCCTACTTGCGGTTTTTGAATGGGATTATGGGAAAATTGACTTTGGATAATGTTCTGATTTGGGATGATGTTCAGATTTGGCATGATAGGATGAACATTGTTGGTATTGGGAATCATTTTTCCAAAGTTTTCTGAGTTAGGATTCATGTTTCAAAAACTTGCACTTGGTACATCCACATTTGGTTTGTAGGGATTTGGTGGAATGATGTTGCTCGTTTGAAGACTCATGTTTTGATTGTTTGGAGGATAGACTTGTAAGTTTGGACTTTGATTTAAATCTATCATGGGGAGATGTGTTCCAAAATTCAGATTGGGCATACTCACATTCGTTGTGCTATTGATATTCGTAGGAGATAGTGATCCTATGTATGGATGTGATTTTCCATAATCCCATGATTTCGTGAGGCTTGGATAGTTTGGTTGGTTTGGACCGCTCATGATGTATGAATCTAGTTTATATTCCATGTTCTTCTTGTGTTTTGATCTTGTAGCAAAAGTGACCTCTAAGGTTCTTAGGACCAATGACGAGATGGAGGATGAAAGGTGTAAATGATGTGAGTGTTGAACGTTTAGGAACTTTGAATCAATGCTAGACTTAGGGCTTGATTTTTTTGATTGGTTTGATTTGGATGATGAACTTGTAAACCCTAAGATGTTGGATGTGATCTTAGGATGAACTTGTTCAAAGGATGGTTGATAATTTAACTAAGTGTGCGTGGAAGGATTCATCCAAACACACCTAACTAAACAAATGATTTTGATTTGGTTTAGAAATGTACCCAAGTCTAGGTAATGATGTTTTCAAAGCTCTTAAAGTTGTTTGGTGGATGATGTTGATAAATGTTTGAGATGGATGATGTTTGATTTGATCCTAAGAGACTTAGAGAGACTTTGTTTACTAGGCCAAGGTATTGAAGAACACACTTTTCTCTAAGAGCAATCAAAAGACCAATATGACCAAGAGATATCAAGCACATGTGTGGGGTCCAATTTGTTATATTTTGCTTAATGAGTTCTTTTTACCAAAACAACCACTTGATTATGTTTCAAACTAAGATGTCCAATGTCTTAATTTCTTTAAACCCCACAAGATATTTTATGTGGAAATTCAATGAACTTAAGGCAAGGGTTTTCCTATTGTTTACTCAAGAAGACAAATTGAGGTATAATCCAATGCTTAGGAACCTCTACGATCGTGAATCCAAGGGAAAGCAATAGCATATGGATTGAGTCAATGATATTTGTCTTCAAAGAGAGTTTGAAATTTTGAGAATCATGTTGAATGTTTGTTTGCAAAATGTTTTCGAATACACACCGTGTTTTCAAAACAAAGAATAATTACAAGCTCCTATGGATGTGTAGACTATGTTTGTTGGATTCCCACTTGGACAAGTCCAGCTTATTGCTAGTGGATGGTTAGATGCTTGAACCCACTGGCTCCTCCATGGCTCATTATCGTCAATCGGGCGTACCAAGCATCAACACCCATGAAACTCCCATGGCATGCTTTCCATCTCTACTAGAAGACTCAACAGTAAGAGTGTGGGATGGCTTCAAACGAATCGCTCTTGCACCAACAAACAGATTAAGGATTTTGCAATTCTAGCATATAGGTTCTAGTAAGGACTTTCCGCTTCGTGGAGATTGACCCATATGGCAAGAGTCCCCTTTCGGATCCATCCTGCCGGAGCCAACCGCTGATTATGGAATTTAACCAAACCCTCATTTATATCCCTGGTTGGAAATACTCTTGGCTTTAGAGTGTTACCGGTTGAGTCGTCCCTTGGGTGAGTACTTTTTCCCCAAGGCAGGCCCTCTAAGATAAACAAAAGAAAGCAAAGACAAAATCAGTAACTCGATCAATCTTTGATGGCACAAAGAAAGAGAATGTAAAATTCTCTACTCACACTTGCACAAGATGTTCAATTTCTTTAAGCCCAAATTAGTGTTTAAAGCAATAAAATGTATTTTGAGTGTTTCTCTTGCACCCCTAGATCGCATCGCCAAGGGGAGAGGATACATACTCAAAGACAAAATCACACAATTCAAAACACTTGTTCGCTTTATAACCTTCAAAGGAATTGTGAGTTTGTTTTAAGCACCAAATGAAGTGTGAGTTTCGTTTGTCCAATTTTTGCCCAAATGAAATCTAGTAAGTTTGTCCTAAGATTCCTTTTAAGCCCTTTGTAATGAAATCAAATTGTTCATTTTAGACCCAAATGAAAATTAGTGTTCTAAAACAAAAAGACAAACAATTTCGTGAAGTAGTGTTGATCAACACTTAAAGTGTTAAAAAACACATTGTGTTTTCAAAAAAAATCTTCCCCTCCTTTCGTTTTTGTTTGATAGCCTTCTCTTTCTCTTTGCACCTTTTCGCCTTCGTTGTTCATTTGTACCTATAAACAACAAAAAAAAAAAAAAGACAATTTATGTGAGAATCCAACTTATTTTGATAATAATATGTTCCTAAGTGATGATAATAAAAAGGAAGGTTTATAAGTCATTTAAGGATCCTATATGAGAAGGCATCATATTTGTTTAGAATTTTTCCCCTCCCTTATCATAATTTACATCACTAAAATTATTGAGCAAACAAACCGACTATAAAGAATGAACTTTTTGAAAGCAACCTCTTAACCTCAAATGTTGATCCTTTCACAATAACTATAATAATGTGAAAACTTTGAAAGTCAATTGTGAGTATTGAGCCATGAGTAAGATATGAACACAATATATCAATTTGATGTGATACATGGAATACCTTTCACCATCCATGTTGTGAGTGGATAAACAAAAAATCATTTCATTCGGTGGATGGAATGACTCTTTACTGCCCTATGTACCATACAAACAATTTTCTTTTGAGCACATCATAACACATTTAATGATCACTAAAAATAACAAACCAGCCAACTTACTCTGTACGCTGACCTAATGAAAATTGGCCCCTTAACTTCTAGTACACACTATTCACAGGTTACCTAGCTGTGCAAACAACGAAAGTCAATGATTGAGTTTGATCATAAATGACTTCTGCCTGCGCATGATGATGAGGAGAATTCTTCATAAGTGTCATTAATGATACCGCACTATCTTTCAAATGTTAAAATAATTTCTTGCATTGTCATGTATGGAATTAAACAAATACTAAGACAACCGACATCCTTTATTACAAGCGATAGCATCTACTGGTTGTGATAATTGCAAAGTGCGTTCAAATCCCAACTGTGACAGCATATACAAGATACGTGAACTACGTGACAGAGTGCTTTAAAATGATATGGTCTCATGGAATGCAATAATTGCAGGATATAAAAGTTTATTTATTTTGCTGTGTGAGAGTTTCAGATAACCGCTATTAGCAACTGAAATTAATCACGCCCAAGCTTCTTTCCAGCTAATGCAATTTGAGGAGAATATTACCAAGTTTTCTTCAATATTTGCTGGCACCTTCGCTGTCTGCAAAATAAAAGTTTTGTAATAAAATACAGACATTCAATCAAAGCCAAAACTAACGTGCTTAACAAGATGCCTCGTAATCTTGGATCCATAGTCTAGAGAAGATCAAGTACATCGAATTTTAATCAGAAAGTAGCATATAAACTTGGACTATAGGTTCACACTATGGGACACAAGTTGCAGGAACTCAGATATTACAAAAGCAATCACAATGATGACGCTTGATAATAGTGATGCTTGTGCACTTTGTTTTGAATTTCTGTCAAAAAAACAGTTCACAAAAACAAAACCGAGGTTCACAAAAGTTGTGCATTGGTTAAATGCAAAGGGTGTCTGACATGACACCTTAGTTAGGGAGTGAGACTTTTTGACAGGAGGCTAAATTGATGCATAGTCCCAACCAACCTAGCATTTCTCTTTTCTCCCACTTTATTGTTTGACAACATGCTTGATTTCTGCAGATGTACATTCAAAATCTGAACAATCATGCCTCAAAGATCTTCAAGATCAATTAAACATCATACATGAATAAAACATGGACAAGGAATACTCGCTAAACCAGTAGTTCATGAGACAAATTGATACAAAAGAGTCTTTATACTAGTGGAGCAGAGAAAGACCCGCATTATACGCCACTATCAAATCACAGGTTGAGATGACTACATGAACTACTGTTATAGTTCTAACATGTTTTGGTGACAAGGAGGCTAGAAAAATTTGTTACGTGGGTTGACACATCAAATATTAGGAGCCTTTGGATGACCACGATCTGCGTGTGCATAGAAGTGATGGCGCGGGAACTTTTTTTTTTTTTTTTTGACAGAAGTACTCACTGTGTGAGAAAGAACGTAGGTCTGGTTGATTATGGTTCTCAATACTTTGCTAGAGGATGTACTCCCTACCTTCCCTCAGCATGGTTGATCTTCTTGGTCGTTTGGGATGCCTAGAGGATGTACTAGTCTTTATTGAAAAAAATTCCAATAAAACCCGATGTACAAGATCTGAACATTGGTAGCTCTACAATGCATAAGAGTATAAAGTTGGGGCAATATGCAACTGAACGTCTTGTATGACTTGGACTCTAATAACTTCTAGAAGTTGCGTGCTACTGTAAGTCCATACACCAAATGAACCAGTGACTGATGGATTTCAAAAAAAAATGTTCTCATGGTCTATGTTGTTTGACATGACGCCTAAGGAGGTACAAAATGCACCGGATTTCAAATGTCTAAAAATGTCAACTTGTAGACACGCAAACAAGGCGCAAGAACCATTTGACAGAATGACTCAGGAGATGGCAGAAGCTCTTAGATCTTTTTACAGAATGATATGACTACCAGGCCTTTGCCAGCATCCTCATTGCCCATGCCAAAATGGAAGCAAGGAAGAAATATATGCGAAAATCAGACAATGCAGGTGAACTTTTTTTTTTTTTGACAGAAAGCCTCAGAGAGATGTGGTCTCAAGGCTTTGTTAGCATCCTCTGTGCCTACTGCCAGCATGGGATCTTTGAAATAGCAGATGAATTTTCGTTCCCCCTTATGAAAAACGCATGAACAAAGGATTTTAAACAGAGAAAGCAGAAAACAGGGGATTTTATGTTGAAAATAGAGAAAGAATGAAACATGTTAACAGTGTACCGCTTTTCTCTAACACAAACAGTATTTTTCTTTCTATGAATTAACCATTAACAAAGAGATTGCTGGCTGTCAAAACAATTGAAAGTAATCACAGAATTCCTATTTCTTATGATAGAAAATAGAATGAAGCAAATAAGCCAAAATATAAATGAAAAGCCCTCCCTCTAGCGCCATTTTGTGGATGCTAAAATCTGCAAATGGTTAGTTTAAAATACAGCAACATTTAAACATCCCTATGGAATAATAAGCCATGTTAATCATGCCATAAATGAAATAAGGGAAACCAAATAAAAGCATACAAAAACATGACATTAAACCTATCCCATATTGGATTGGTGTCACATGTGCTAGTGACCCTTTCCCAATCCTTGATTGATAGCTTAAAATGAAAATGCTATAGATGATGGAGATGATGGAGTGAAATGGACAAGATCAAATCTCAAATGAAGAGAGTAACCTTGCAAGATTGTGAAGGATTTGCTCAAAGATGAAGCATGTATTTAAAGATTTTCAAATGCTGAGAGTTGAAGAGGGACCAATGTGGGACTAAAGATTCTGCCAATGATAGGAGGACACTTGTCATCATGTGATTGGTTGATGTATGTGCAAGATTTGGGAAGAGTGCCCATGAGAGGGAAAATTTGAATTCAAATTTGTAATGAATGCTGAGTTTGACCTTGGAAGGGGACATGTAAGAGACATGTAAGGCCTCATAAATGCTCTGTTGGGTGTACATGTCCACTTGGGGAGATTCAAACTTGGAGAATATTCTCCCTTTATGCCAAGTTGAAAATAAATAATTTTATAAATCAATTAAATGCAATTTCATGTGCAAGTGGCCAAATCTAGAGAATGCAAGTGGGTGAGATTAGCATTAGATTTAATCAGGATTAATTAGCTAGGATGATGATTAGGATGCTTTGACCACTTTGACTTGATTTAGGGATTTAAATCAAATCAAAGGGAGATGAATGATGATCTGAGATTTAATTAAATAAATGATTGATTTATTTAATCAAAGAGATGATAGGATCAAGTTTGATTTATTTGATTTAAGTTGATGGATTTTAGGAGATTGATAAATAAACTTGATTTATTTGCCGAATGGATGAATATGACCTAGTTGAATGCATTATGTCAATTTGACATGTCTACATCTCCTAAGAGTGATCAGAGCAAGTACATATTAGTGATTGGTGGACTACTATATCTAACTAGTACTAGACCAAATATCATGCATGTAGTTTTCCTTGTGTCTATATTTCAATAAGATCCTAGATAATCACATGTGGTAGTAGTAAAGAGGATATTTAGATATTTGTAGGGCACTTCAGACTATGGTCTATGGTATCCAAAGGATACTAATTTCTCTTTAAGTGCCCATACAAATGCAGATTGGGTAGGTTGTGTGGATGATAGAAGAAGTAAAAGTGGAGGTGCTTTATTTCTTGGAATAAGTTTGGTTTCTTGGCTAAGAAAAAAGTAGGATTCAATATCTCTATCTACTACATAAGTAGAGCATATCATTGTAACATCCTACTGCACACAAGTTTTGTGGATAAAGAAAAAATGGAAGGATATTAGAATATCATATAATCAACCTATTTCTATCTTGTGTGATAATAAAAGTGCTATAAATATATCAAATAATCTATTGATGCATTCAAGAATGAAGCATATCTCAATCTGGTATCACTTTCTAAGGGAGAAGGTTGCAAAAAATGAGGCAAATTTGGAGTATGTTCCTACAAAGGATCAAGTTGTAGATATTTTCACAAAGGATCTTCCTAAAGATACATTTGAGTATCTATAGTATAAGCTAGGGGTTATTGCTCCTCATTCTTTCAACTAGATACATAAGAGTTTGCATCATTCCAGTGGAGAAATTCAAGATTTATTCTTTTGTTCTAGACTAATGAAGGCTACCTCTCAGGGGGAGTAGGTAGTAGTATCGATGATTGGTGAAGTCATTATGAAGCATATTTGTTTCCCCTAAGGGAGAGTGTGCAGAAAATTAAGTGCATTTTAGTTGGTTGTTGGTGTTGTAAGTGGTGTAAAAGTAGTGTATGCAGATGATGTTTGAAAGGTGCATATATTTCTCTTTGAATGTTGTCAAAGGGGGAGAGATAGATGAGTCTATGGCTCTTTACCATTGATTTCAAAGGGGGAGAGAGTTGGTTGAAAAACCATAGTGTAGAAGAGAATATGATCTAGATATGATAGGGGGAGAATGTTCAGGAGCAACATAATGAGAAGACTAAGAGATGCCCCAGTCAGGGGGAGTGATGCTTGTTGTTTGTTGCAGACTTGATGTTGGTTGCTTTTGTTTTTGATGGTTTTTTAGAACTCATGTTCCCATCAATGAAAAATGGGGAGATTTATGTAAACTATGATATTAGTGTTGTCATTGATGTCAATAGTTGTTGGTGTTGGTGATTAATGCCACCTTTATGGAGATTGTGTGTTGGAATGATGTTGGTGTTTTCATAGTTGGGGAGATTGTTGTCAAGTGATAGTATGCATTTGTTGTGGTTTGATAAGATGATGTTGTGGTGATGCCATCAATGTTTCATTGATGTCCTGATGGATAAGATTTGTAGTTGTAGTAAGGTCACTTGGTTTCCAAGTGCTTTTGAGAAAAAATGAATAAAATAGATTACAATGTGACAAAGTGATGTTCAATGTTGTGCTCCACATTTCTTCATGATTTAAATTGTTCTTGTGGAGTTTGGATATGCTGATTAGAGGTGTTCAAAGGTGTTATATCCAAAGTTTTAGGTTTTGGATCATATAACAGTAAAAGCTATGTTCACTAGTGTGTGTGTGTGTGTGTGACTAAGAAAAAGTTTGTCTAGGAGAAATGAGATTGCTCCCCATTTCTCTACATTGGCATTTCTTTTCTTTCAGATTTAAGGACGTGCTTATATTGTCTATAACTTCCTTCCTTTAAGGCTTCAGGTGTTGAGGTGTTATGTGAAGTTGGTTAGTGAGGTTGATGTCCATGCAACTGTGTCTAGTTGCACAAAATGATGGTGTTATTAGTTTTAGGTGCTTGTGGAAGAGTTGAAGAATACTTTTATGATGTTTTAATATTCTTAGATGTTGTATGGATAATTTGGAATGTTATTATGTGTTCCATGAAGTTATTTTCAGACTTGGTTAATCATGAACTTAATTTTTAAGGGTGTTAATACAAGTTTGGTTGGCCTAGCGTGTTATTGCTAATTGTGGAAGTGGTATGTTGTTTGTGGAAGATTTGAAAATAATTTTGGTGTATATTTGGGTCCTTGTTAACCCATGGTGTGTTCATCCTTTACTTCTTTCCACCATGGAAATTTTTGGTGCTGACCTATTTTGTAATTGCATGTTTGAGGTACAAATATGACTTTGGAGAATGTTTTCAATGTTGTGGATGGTATATAAGCAAGGTAAATTTTTGGAGATGAGTGGGATCTATAGAAAGTGTGTAAAAGATGCAAAATTGATTAAGTGCGGTGATCTGAGTGCAAAATTAATTCCTATGAATCTGAAGCAATGAGTAGAAGGGTCTACATTTATAGTGTACATGAAGTTACTAAAGGCAATGAGATGGAGGTTGTGGATGGTTTAGAGTTGTTGTGGTGGATCTTCTTGTTCCTCTAAGATGGATTTCTATTTATAATAGTTCCTTTCTCCTTTCTAATCTTCCAATGAGCCATTGGTAGTGATCCCTTCTTTCTTTTAAGGAATGATCCCTCCTATAGTGAGTTTATTGTATTTGGTGTTGCTATTAATTTATATCGTGAGCTAATCTTCACTATGGTTTTTACATTCTTATGTTTTCTGTGTAAATCTAGTGTTTTATTATACATTGTGTTTTGATATGTTGCTATTTTACTTGTTTACTTTCATGTTAAATCTAATTAAGGGTTTAAGGGCTAATAAAGATCTAAATGTTAATGAGGTGTTTGATGTTTTAATGTACAACTGATTCACCCCCCTCTCAATTGTCTTGTGCATCTAACAATAACAAGTAGGAGGAAAAAAAGAAAAAAACTATTGAGGATGTGGATTCCTATGTTTATGGCTCAAGTCACTTCCCAGAGCTTAACGTGATGATTTTGGAGGACTCCACCTTAGACTCCTCCAATCATCATCTAGGGAAGGAGGAGACTATCACGCCTATCCATGGAATTAATAATGATTGCAAGGATCTGTTGGCCCATGTTAGCACTCTGGAAAGGAAAATGAAACACCTTACTTGCTTCACCATGAAGGTGTTGCATCACTCTACCATTACTCTCACATCTGTGCTGCAGGAGGAAATCAAGAAAAATGACCCAAACACTGATCCCAACTCTAGCTAGGCAAAGAAGAATGTTTTCAAATTCCTCATGGAGGAATGGGAAAAAATTCTAAGTAGTGGTTTGGTGGTTCTATTTTCTCTCCTTAGGGTTTTTCTAGTCTTTTTTGTTACCATATTATGTCTTTGATTTATGTCTGTTGAACTATTCATTTACTGTTTCTATATTTTTTTCTTTTTATGAACTAGTGATCTCATACCCTTGTGGCATTTTTTGTAAAGGGTACATCACCCTATAAATTTTTCTTATATTATAAAAATCATATGATTACACACACAAATATGTATGTAGGTATAAGCATATTATTAAATGAAAAATATTATGCCTCCTTATAAACAAGTTATTATTCTACTACCTCAAAGTTCAACTTTTCTTGAACGTTACATATTTATACAAACATAAAAAATAACCCCCAAATTTTTGGTTGTTTTAAATTCTCATATAAATATGCTACTCCTTAATATTTTATCATAAATTTCAAAGATAAGAAATTAAAAATTTCCATCTATAGCCACCCTTGGAAATTTTAAACATAGAACAACCCATGGTTTAAATCCATCACTAATAAACATTTTAAATAAATAATTAGAATAATAGTGTTGCTTATATAAGCAAATATCTTTCTCATTTTTAAGGTCAAGCATTTTTCTTGTTAACTTGAATGAAAACTATTTTTCAATAAAACAAATAAAAAAATTTACCATTTAGCTCATAGATAGGCTGGACATAAACCATAGAAAATTCTCATGATAGAATGGGAGTTATTTCATCTATCTCTATCTTTATTATTTATTTTTACATATAGTTAGAAAATAATATTTTTTACAATGTCTAATCATAGATAGAGGCTGATATTTTGACACATCAATATCTTTGTTTACACAAAGATTTAAAAGGATGATACTTCATATATATTTATATTTCTATTCACAGAGATTAAGTGTCTAATACTCCATATAAATTTATATCTATATTCATAGAGATTAATTTGCTGATACTTGATGCTGGAGAATCCATGGCATAGTGGCTATCCCATGTCAACAAAAGAAGTTTATTTTTAATTTCATTTTTTGTTGTGAGTTGAATTTCATGTTTTTCCTTATGAAATTCATATTTTTATGTGAATTTAGATGTGTTTCCATGTTGAAAGTTTTAATTTGGAATTTGGAGTAAATTTGAAAAAGATCTAGGATAAGGAGAGATAGTGGAGAATATGTTTTTATATCAAAAAGACAAAAAAAACAATGGAAGGGAGGGGTTTCAGAAGACCTCAAATTTGAATTGTAACTCCAAAATTTGAATTCCAAAACTCCTAAAAAATAGGGATCTTGTAGGTGGATGCCAAGATTGGAAAAGAACTAAATTTTTCTTTATTCATGAAAGAAAGAAAGCCATTAAAGCACTTTCTTCCATATTTGACAAGTCTGAAGGTTTGAAAAGATTATTTTATTCATTTAATTGATGAATTTTAATTTCTTTGGGATATTCCTTGATTTGGGAATTAATTTTCCTGAGAGTGGGTTGGAATGAAAGAGAATTAAAATTAAATGAATTCACATTTCATTTCATTTAGATGACAACTTGTGAAAAGGAAAATCAAATTCATTTTTGAAAGAAGTTTTCTAGATTATAGAGGAAGAAACAGAGAGGGTGTAGCATACCTCCAAGAAGGGTTTGGATGGTGTTTTTGTAGATTGGAGAATGTTTACAATGGCATAATCATCACCGGTAGTTGAAAATTGAAGAGTTGTGATTGTTGGGAGTGGCTTGTTGTAGGTGTTGGAGAGAAGCTTTGTTACACAAAGGTTTGATTCTTGATTGTAGATAATTTTTTTATTGTGATTACAAGGAATCTTGTAAGGGATTTTTGTAGCCCATTTTCCTTTTGGACTAATTCTAATTCCATCTAAAAGATTAATTGAATTTGAAGTTTTTGGTTGCAAGCTGCAAACCAAAGGTTCAATCTTTGTTGCAAGAAGTTGTTTGTTTGTGTAGTATGCTTCCCAGTGAATTGTGTGATCTAATTAAATTTTTTTCAGTTGAATATTTTGAGTTATTTAGCCCTATAAATTATTTTTATTAGAGCAAGTTTATCCTAAGTGTGTAAATAGACCATTAGAGAGAGGAAATTTACACCAGGATTTGTGAGTTGTGGTGTTACAAAGATGTATGCTAGAGGATCCCCATGTGGTAGGGGTAGAGGAAGAGGAAGAGGAGATAATTTTGTTAGAGATGATTATTTCAGAGCCTTGAGAAGGTAGGTTTAAACTTTAAAAGATGAGATAAGGAGAGGATTTACAAGAATGAGATACCCAAGAAGTGATGATGAAGATGAAAGCACAAAGAATGCTGGTCAAGCTAGGAGTCAAGGAAGTGTAGGAGTAGCAGCAATTTCTCGTGATTCTTTGGTAATTGGATTATAAAAGATAGGAAAGATTCCTAGGATGAATGTGCCTACATTCAATGGAAGTCTAAATCCAGAGGAATTGGTAGATTGGATTAATGAAGTGGAAGAGTATTTTGAATTTGAGGAGATAGAGGATCCTGATAGAGTGAAATTTTCCAAGACAAGGATAAAAGGACATGCCTCATTATGGTGGAGAGAGGATCAATTAGAAAGAGGAAGAAGAGGAAAATATAAAATTATCAAATGGGATAAAATCATGGAGAGATTGAAAAGACAATTTATTCTTGTAGACTATGAATTGGACTTGCTCGAGAGGATGCAAGGTTTGAAGCAAGGAAGCAAGACTATTAAAGAATACACTGAAGAATTCCATTTAATTCTTATAAGGACTGGACATTCAGAGGAAACCAAGGAAAATATTGCAAGATACATAAACGAGCTAAGGTCAAGCATTCAAGAAGAGATGGCACTAGTTAGAGTTGTGAAAATAGAAGATGCTTATCAAATAGCATTGAAGATAGAACAAAGGTTAAA
>VDFB02091708.1:62188-94753 GCA_007258455.2 Sequoia sempervirens | reverse complement strand
TTGGGTTGTCCAATGTGAGCCTTGTATCACAAATGATGTTGATGAAGCCACGAGAATTAAATGCATCAATCAAATTCATGATGGCTCTTTGAAGAGATCGGGGGATGTTTGACGGTAGGAAGATCTGATTGTCCTCAAAGAAAGTTGGCCAGACAACTCGATGCTTTTGTCAAGAATGTTCTGATGCGAAGTCGACATCTTCCTGTACTTGGTGAAGGTCTTCAATGATAGATTGAACCACTTGGATCCTGTGCTTCAGTGATTCTTTTACCTCTATAAACTTTTCTTTGTCGGGAATTACCCCAACCTCCACCAATTTGCTGAGCTTTACCTGTTTCATTTCTGACCATGACAACAGGCATTTTTCCATGTCTCTGCGCTCCTGGGAAAGTACGCCCTTTTCTTTGTCAAGCTCTGTGGTGAGCTTGGCCAACATGGTGGTTTTCTCATCCGCAGCCAAAATTATCTGAGATCCGTGTTCAATGATCTTTTCAACAAAGTCATACAACACCCTGCCTTTGGAGGCAAATTTCTCAGCTTTCTTGACAGCTGGGTCTTCAATACTTACCACTGTCAGCGGTTGTGCATTACTTGGAGAACCGGCAAGTCTCTTTACAACAGTGGCATAATGCTCTACCCTCTGTTTGTACATGTTACGAGCTTGCTCAACTTTATCCAGCCTTCCTGCCAAGATATCCAAAGTGACTTGCGCATCGGCTTTTGCACTTTCGTTGGTAACCTTGCCAAGCTGGACCTTTGTTACTGTGTAGTCCTCCATATTGACATCACCTTCTTGATTCGGTGGTATGCCAATTTCAACATACTTGTGGCCAGATTTATCAACATTCAGCCTCGAGTATACTTTTGCCTTCTTCTTCCCTTTAGCCTTTGGAAGAACTATCTCTTCAAGGTCGAGTTCCTCTGGAGAAATCATTTGCTTTTTACGCTTCGACACTTGAGATATTAGCCAAGGAGGAAGAAATGAAGTGTGAACTTCTGGATTTACTGTCAAGTCGGTCGCCATTGCCACCTCTGAAGTTATTGTCACATCTGAACTCACCAATGGTATCGTGACAATTGGAGAAGTGTTTGTCATCATCGCTCCTGTAGTTGACACATTGAGCTGATCGCGATGACTCATTCATGAAGCTGATTGAATTTCGGAAGTGATATCACTCGTTAAGACAAGCTAGAATGGGCGATGGTAGGCTTGGCAATTATATCAACCGATATGAATGCTTGTTGATGGAGTATCAAGCTGGGTTGATGCTGCAGGGATAGGGGATATCTGGGCTGCAAGAATGCTCGTGGTAGGAATAGGTGGCGAGGGAGCAGGAGGTGAAGGAATTCTTGACTCAAAAGGGGTATGAGGAACGTTTGAAGTCACGGGCGATGATGTTCTGTGAATTTCCTCAACTACGTTCTCGGGAGGAGAAGTAGTTATTTCTTCATCATGCTCGGGTTCCTATTGATCACCCTCTTGCCTCTCCGATTCTGGTTCACCTTCAAAGTCACCTTCAGATCCTTCTTCAGAATCTTCATCAGACTCTTGCCCGCTTTCAGAAACCTCTTCGGCATCGGAGTCTGCTTCTGCTGAATCTTCATCTTCAGCGGATTGGTCGCTTGAAGTATCTTCTTCATCTGAATCTATCTCCTCTGAGATGGGATTTTTACCCTTAGAGCGAGATGGGTGAGATTCCGTCATTTCTGTCTCTTGGACAGCCTGGGTATCTTTTTTACCAACAGTGAACTTAATCCTAGGGCCTCTCCGCGAAGAAGTGGGAACGGCCGCTGACTTGTTTTTGTCGCGAAGTTCTTGCTGTTGGCGTGCTTCTGCCTCGGACTCTTCTCCTTCTGAGTCTGTCCTGAAACTTTTCATTGCATAACCATGTTTGTGTAACCATTCTTCTATATTGGCTAGGATTGGTCTCAGCCTTTCTCTCATGCTGGTGACCTCTTTCCTAGACCACTGTATTGCAGGTAACGGCCTCTTAGCAACGCCTTGTTCATCATAGACAGCGTTCATGATATCACCTGGATCCTCAAAATCCTCTGGTAGGTCAGCGATACCAAGATCTCTGATTTGTTGAACTATCAATCTGCAATAGTCCATCTTTCGAATGGCTTCTTCATCTCTGCAATGCGCGGATAATGTCTTCAAAAGCGGTACATGTTGGTGACCCTTTTACCTTCTTTTCGACATCTCATTAGTCAAAATCAAACCCTATACACATGGGTTTTGATGGTCATATTGTCACCGCATCTCGGCATAAACCGGACTTAGCCTTTTGTGCGATCCGGATGAGTATATCGCCCGATAGTGCGATTGGGAACTTGAATCCAAACATGGTGCGTACTTCATTTCTTTACACTTGCCCGACATCGGTATGCGCATGTTTCCATGAGAACCCACTTATCCGAAGGATAGCGTGGTAGCATGTAGGGACAACCGGTGTAACAACCTACTCTCAAGTAAGTAAACGTTGGGAATTGAAGAAAAATACATCCAACTTTACTTACCACCTTATAAGCCTCATCGGACACTCTTCTTCTTTCCAAGGATGGATCAAAGTTGAAGAGTAAGGGCGCAAAGAAAGCATCAGTGACCCGTCTGAAATGATGAAAGCTTTCCTTTAGCCCCAACTGATAGAAATATCTGTACACAGGCACCATCATCCGATTCCCCTTTGTAGATAGACCTGGGAATTGCCTCATCACATTCGCTGCGTACGCGGTGAATAGCAGAACTTCAATGTAGAAGGAGCATTGATCAACTGTTCGTGCATCTCATCACTGATTTGTTTACCCCAGTCAATATGCACTTTCTGCCTCCTTATGATCCTGATGTATTCATACATCCAATCATGGAAGGTGGATGATTCTGGCAAACCTTTCACTCTGCTCAGAAATGTGATCATATCCTTGACATCATCTTTGAAGTCACTTCTCAAGAGTCCTTTCGGCCATCTGGAAACAGACGATCTAGGCTTTTTAAGCCATTGAGTATTTATCAACTGTTTGGCTTTATTAGGATCAGCATCGAAAATCTCTTGTGCTTTTGATATAGAAATGTCAATATATTTGTCCATGTGAGGAACCTTGAAGGCGATGTCAAAGAAATCGGGGTCGAGTCTTAGAATCTCGTGCCCGGAAGAGTCGATCACACTTCTGCTTTCTCGGATGTAATGAGACGCAATTTGAAGAACAAACTCAGTATTGTGCGCAGCTGTGGGGAACATTGCCACCAAGTGGAGATTACTGTGTACTATTGCCCTCATTGAATCAGGAAGAGGCTTCGTCTCTGTCAACTTTGCAAAGTCAACCAAATCTTGATGGCCAACTTCTGTATCCTTTATTTCTTCAACTTTCGAAAGTACCATAGTTGGCGGATAGACGCCTTGATATTTGTACTTCATCTTGCTTTTTGCTTTCGAAGAAGAAGGAGGTTTCGTTGCAGTCATCAAAAGAAACTGGAACACTGAGCACTCTTAACTGGACGATCTCTGAGAGTAGACTGCAATCCGTCTAGCTAGAACAAACACCAATTTGTTAGGAAACATGGGAAAGCGTGAAACGAGCACGAGGGTGGAAAAGCATAGAGATGATGGCGAGGCACGCAAAACGATGCACGAATGCGGAAAAATGGAGCTCAAGGATGCACTGGTCAAAAATGGGGTGCATTTGGAAAGGTCTGGAAAAAGCCAGAAAAAAGTGTAAGGGCGCTAAAATTCAGCGCCCTTACATTCTGAGAAATTGCTTTTGGTGTAAGGGCGCTAAATTTTAGCGCCCTTACATTTTTAGTGTTAGGCAATTTTATGACATTCTTTTGATGTCATGGCGCTAGAATTCAGCGCTTTAGCTTTTGAGAGAGATGAATTTGATGCAAGGGCGCTAAATTTTAGCGCCCTTACATCTTACAGTTGTAGGTAAAATCTCATCTTCTCAAAAATGTCCTAGCGCTAAAATTCAGCGCCTCTTCTTTTTCTTGAGAATTTGGAGATGCAGATGCATGAGGGAATGGCGATAGCGCTCGGGCTTGGAGAAGGCAATTTGTTCGAATCATGAATGCTTGAACTTGCTTTCATCCTATTACATACGCCTCCAAAGATTAAGGGAATTCTCTTTCACAATGATAAATCTTTTCAACGTTCACCAAAACGCATATAGAGAGAAACAAAAAGCTTTCAACATGAATACATTGGAATAGATACAAGTTCCACAGAAAATCGACCATAGAGGAGAATAAGAGAAGAATGCGTAGGGTGAAGAGAGAAAAAACGCGAAATGGAGAACACCACGCATTTGGGTTAGCAAAGGATTAAATGCGTAGGGTTAGAGAGTAGAAAAGAAAAGAAGGAATGAGCATCAAAACGAAAACGCACAGAGGAAAAAGACGCATATGAATGAAGGCTCCATTGCATAAACGTGTAGGAAAATGCGAATGGAGGAGGACGCGAATGAAATAAAGAAAACGTGAATGAAGAAATCAAAACGCGAATGTACAAAGATCATATACAAATGACAAGAGTGAAGACAAAACCAAAAAACTTACCAGAGCAAAACGCGAATCCTGCTGAAGAGGTGAATGGCGAAAATCCTCAAAACGCGAAATGCAGTGGAAAAAGGAACTCGCACAGCAAGAGGAGAGGAGAAAATAAAAAGTGAACAACTCAAATGAGAGATGAATTCATTCACTTAAGTCGCAAAACGAAAATTAAAAACCTAACTCAAGTCGTGCAATAAATTTAGGCACGAAAAGTGGCACGATTGACGAAAAACGCGAAATTGTGAAGAAACGTGCCAGAGGAATGAAAAAAGTTTAAGTGTTGAGAAAAAATGTAATGGCGCTAAAATTTAGCGCTCTTGCATTTTTTGGAATTTTTACTTCATGCAAGGGCGCTAAATTTTAGCGCCCTTACATTTCCAGACTTAGCCAAATTTTGGATTTTCCCTGCAGGGGCGCACTTTTTCAGTGCTACTGCATCTTCCGTAATTTGCAAAGTATTAACAGTGAAATGTCGCGAAAGATCTCGTTTCGAAGGTCTTTGCGAGGAGAACAAGGTGGAATGCTCGAATTGACCATTCGAGACTTGGGAACGCACTTCGAGGTGACTCGAAAATCACTCTGTTGTGCGTACTTGAACTTCACGAATCCTAGGAAACGGACAAGTTTCGTAGGGGGGTTATCCGTGGAACGAGCGTTGCTAGATTCCGCGATAACAGGAGGAACATCTCAAGCACTTGGAGGAAGTGCTTAGCATCCAGAGTCAGAAAGTTTGTTTGCCAAAGAGTCCAAATGTGAATTTGGAATGAAGGAGCTACCTTGGTCACATAATCAGTGCTGATGGGGTAAAGGTTGATCCCGAAAAGATCAAGGCGATAGTTGATTGGCCACCTCCAGAAAACTTGACTCATTTGAAGGGGTTCTTGGGTCTTTGTGGCTTTTACAAAAGATTTGTGAAGGGCTACTCTCAAAGTGCTACTCCTCTTACTGACCTCACTAAAAAGGGGGCTTTCTTTTGGTCAGAAAAGGCTCAAAGTGTGTTTGATAAGTTCAAGAAAATCATGAGTTCTTGTCTAGTGTTGGCCATACCGGATTTCTCCAAGCCTTTCGAGTTACAATGTGATGCATCCGGAGAAGGTGTTGGGGTTGTTTTGATGCAAGATAAGCATCCCATTGTGTTTGAAAGTAGGAAACTAAGGGGTGTTGAAAGGACCTACTCCATCTATGACAAGGAAATGCTTGCAATCATGCATGCATTAGCTAAGTTCAGACAATATCTGGTGGGTAGCAAATTTGTGGTCAAGACTGATCACAATAGTCTCAAGCATTTCATGCATCAAAAGGATTTGAATGAAAGACAACAGAAGTGGGTGAGTAAGCTTCAAGCTTACGATTTCGACATTGAGTATGTCAAAGGGAAAAACAATGTTGTGGCAGATGCTCTATCTAGGAGGCCTCATTTGAGCTCATTGTGTGAGCTTACTGCTGATTGGAAGGAGATGTTGCTTCCTGATTATGCCAAAAATCAGTTTGCAACCAGCATCATTGAAGGTACTTTCCATGACGAAAGGTACAAAGTGGTTGATGGTTTGATACATTACAAGGGAAGGATCTTTTTGGTGACTGATTCTAAGCTCAAAAAGAAGATTTTGATGACTTTCCATGACATCCCACTTGCTGGTCATCAAGGCTACTTCAAAACATATAGGCTGATTCGGGAGAGGTTTTCTTGGAAGGGGTTGAAAGAGGAAGTCCAACGCTACATCAAGGAGTGTCCCACTTGTCAGATGAACAAAAATGAGCATTCTCTTCCAGCTGGTCTGTTGCAACCTCTTCCCATTCTCAACCAAAAATGGGAAAGCATATCAATGGACTTCATCACAGGGTTGCCAAAGGTTCAAGGCAAAAACTGTATCTATGTTGTAGTGGACAGATTAACAAAGTTTGTTCACTTTTTTGCCATCACTAACACATTTTCAGCAGCTCAAGTTGCAGATTTGTTTTTCCATGAAGTGTTTAGATTGCATGGGTTGCCGAAAAACATTGTGAGTGATAGGGACAGCAAGTTCCTAAGCACCTTTTGGCAAGAAGTTTTCAGGATGAGTGGTACAGTGCTTACTCCAAGCACTAGCTATCACCCTCAAACTGATGGTCAAACAGAGATAGTGAACAAATGGTTGGAGGGCTATCTTAGAAATTATGTCTCGGAGCAGCAAAGGGCATCGGTGAAATGGCTTCACATTGGGGAGTATTGCTACAATTCATCCTTCCACATGTCAATAAGGATGTCTCCATTCATGGCTCTCTATGGTTATGAGGCTCCTAGCTTTGCTGATTTAGTGTTTGGTGATAGCAAAGCCCCTCAATCCAAGGATTGGTTGCAGCAAAGTCAAGATATTTTGAAGTCCTTGAAGAACAACCTTCAAATAGCACAAAATCAGCAGAAGATGTACGCTGATCAGCAGCGTGTTGAGCGTTCATTTGAGGTTGGAGATATGGTTTATCTTCGACTTCAGCTTTATAGACAGTCTACTCTCAAGAAGAGTGGAGCTGAGAAGCTCAAACCTCACTTCTATGGGCCCTTCAAAGTCATCAGAAAGGTTGGAGCAGTGGCTTATGAGTTGGAACTACCATCAAGTAGTAAGGTTCACAATGTCTTCCATGTGTCTCACCTCAAGAAGGCACTTGGACACAATGATGTTGCTTCATCACAATTGCCTCCCTTGGATGAAGAAGGATAGTTGTCCTTGATTCCAGAGGAAATTATTAATTCCAGAGAGCGTTCTTTGAGGAGGACAATCAAAGAATACTTGGCTAAGTGGAAGAACTTACCTTTGGAGGATGCTACTTGGGAGAATGAGGAGATTCTGCAGCATCCAGACTGGCGATTGCTTGAGGGCAAGCAATCTTGGGGAGGGCGGACTGTAATGTCCCCTTCTCAATTGTGATTGATTCAGTTGACCGTTGGCCTATTCCGGAGACCCGTAGGCTACTCGGAGGGTGAAATTAGGGTTTCCTATTTTTGAGGAGATGGGTGCTTGAAGTTTGGAAATTGGATTGCGGATTCTTTCTGGGTTTTCAAAGAGCTTCGCAGTGGTATGGACCATTTGGTGTTCTGAGCAACTTCATGAATTTACTATTTTTAGTAAATTCTATTTTTGGCAATGGACTGGTTGGTTTTTGTTCAGTTGGCTCTCTTCTTCAGGCGATTCAGTCGGTATTGTTGTTTCTGGCTTCCTGAGGCATTTCTATGGAGAGATAAGTTATTTTCATATTATAATGTTATATTTTAATATTATTCCCCCTTGGCCTAACATTATATCTTTATGTTGTTTTTAAAAAAGGGACATTATGGGTGAATGCGTCATCTGGAGAAGTTTAATTAATTCAAAGGTGCAAAAATGCAAAAGAGAGTTGGACGCCAACCTTGAAGGGAAGATTATTTTAAAAAGAGAAAAGTTAATATTATTGCTTCTAGAAGTGGACGCCACCTTAGAGGGGATGAGTAAACTAAAATTTGAATTGCTTTGACTTCTGTTTTTGGCGCACTTTCTAGAGACTTTTGGAGATGCTCTTCAAGCTTATAAAAGGAGACCTCTTCTCTTCATTTGGATTATCTCATATTTTCAGTAAAGTTATGCTGCCGAAATGGTGACAGATTGCTTTGAGGAAAGCACACCTCCTAGCTTGGCTCATCTTCTTGCTTGAAAGATAGCAACTAGTTGAGAGGTAGATTGTAGTGAGTTTGTTTTCAACATTGCATTTGAGTTCCTAGCATATTAGTTCAGTTTCCATGCATTTTAGACATATTTTGGAGTTACTGAATAGCATAGCTGATTGTAAGAATTGCTCATATCTCTTCAAATAAAAATATTATCATTCTAGGTAGTTTTCCATTGTGATTTCCAGCTTGGGGCGACCCTTCTTGGGAGTTTCCAGTTTTTTTGTGATGTCTAGAATTTTATATCAAAAAATCGCCCCTCTCCTTGGCCGTACCATTCTGGACTGTCTTGGGAAGTGTGCATAAAAATAATATTGCATTTTGTTAGTCATTTCTCAATCTAGTTTTCATTGTCATCACCCTAGCATTCGTTTGCATCAAGTCTCATGTCATTCTGGCAAGTATTGAGTGAGTTGTGAGTATTTTGGTGAGTTTTGGAGTTGCTGATTACTTCATTTCAGTCGCTGGTCTGTCATATCAGTCCTATATAAATGCAATTTTGTGAGGAGTCTGAGTTTAGAGAGGTTTGTTAAGCATTGAGGAAGTCTTATATATTATTGCAGCATTCAAGAACTTGAATTACTGGGCTTTGGCAAGCATTCTAACATATTGTAAGCTGATTAGTAGTACTATCAGCAATTCTCCTCTCTATCTTTCATTTACTTTATTGTACTTCCCGCTGCATAAGTGGAAGAGGCTGGCTTGCCGCCTATTTACTTTCAGTTAGTCGTTGTAGGGGCCCTCTGACCATATGCTCGCCATCACTCGGCACCATCATTGGTTAGAGTTACTTCAGCTCATCTTGCATTAGATCCTCTGACCATATGCTCGTCTGTCCTAGACGCATTCTTGGTTAGAGTTCCCTTCCAGTTTGCATCTGCATTAGATCCTCTGACCATATGCTCACACCTTGCCCACATCGAGATCCTGGTGTACATCCTAGTTAGAGTTGCTTTTCGCAATGTTTTGGTTTTAGAGCTAACCTTAACGGGTGCATGTTGATTGTAATTGCATTTGAAAAAACAAAAAAAAAATAGTTCGGTTCATTACATTGAAGACGACAGTCTTCATGTGTCTTATCAAGCATGCCACCCCAAGATGGATGGACTGGAGGTTTTGTCATACTCATGGGTCAAGAGGCCGAATGGACCAGAAATCCAATTTTGTGCTCTTGGGCTTGGTTGAGGGGGATAGACAACCTCCAAGGTGGACTGAGGGATGGAATGGATCTAAAATCCTTCCATGCTCTCGCAATACAAGGACAACCATCCTTGAGATTGTGGTTTGCAAGCATTTCCAATGAATTTCTAATATTATTGACTATAGGAATATGCCTTGGAATAATTATTAATGATATTAAGGTATTTTGATTTAAATATGAATGATGCTTATATGGATTTAAATGCTATCATGGATTCTTGACATTTAGCGTTAATACCTTGTGGGTTTAGATGATATCATGAATTCTTAATATTTAATGGTTTTCAATGTTAGTTTTAGTGATAATAGTGTTTGTAAGACCTAAACCAAGATTATCTTGTAAAAGGGCATTACAATTCGTAATTTTATTATAAACTTATATTTATTTTCTCAACTTAAATTGGAATTGTTGTTTTTTGGGTAAAAATCATAAGTATTCCAAAAGAGGACATTACAAAGACATTGATCAATGGTCTATTTTTGCAATTTTTCCATCCATCAGAAATGCACACACCTTTTTTGGGCCATGTATCCCTTATTGCTCTCAATGATGCCTCTATTGAAGCTTTCTCCTTGGCCAATAAGGTGGTGCACACCATTTCATACCCACGTCTAATTTAATCAACAAGTGCATAGATAATGGTTGTCACCATATCATCCCAATATGGTGATCTAACAAGGTTGAAAGGAAACCCATTGCCATAAATGCAATGAGCAAAGTTGTCATCTACAACCTCCCTCAATTCATTCTTGAAGGCCTTTCCCAATGGGCCTCTTTTACATGAAAGAAAGAGGGCATTCTCTTCTCAGGAAGATGGTGACAATAGCATGAAAAGATGCGAGTCAATCAATTGTGATAAGCCACTAAGAGGTTTCTACAATCCTTTCTTGGCAAGAGGATGTGCTCTTTCCTTTGATTCTATTACTTACCATGTCGGCATCCTCTTGTTCTTTAATATACCCCATTATTTGGGGCTTTGGCAGCCCTTTTTTATTTGGCCATCGAATAATTCTTATTCCCAGGACAAAGATAGTGCATAAGTGAGCTTTCACTCGACTATACAAGCTCTTATACTCATTTCCACATCGGCTCCAATGCCAACGATACCCCCCACCATGAGAGAGTTGTTCAATCGTTGTCATATGTCACCAAAATGTGATGTTGCATCAAATTTAAATGATTTCTCTACATTAGAGGCAGCTAACCTACAACAACTAGCCATTATGTATGAACATAACAAAACAAAAAACATTACAAATTAACAACCCTACAACTTATAATTAAAAAAAAAAGTCAGCATTATAACCCTTTTTATGCATAAAAGGTTTAAAATATATATTTAAACTTGAAAAAAATTACAAAATTTACTCACCTTGATGGATAAATCTTCCCCGTGCAAATCTTTCTTCCCTATTGGTGTAAGTTTTCTCTCTTGTAGCCCTCACCTTCAAAAAAATGCAACCTTCAAAAACCAACAATGGCAGCTTGGAGGCAAAAAATGTCATTTCAGCCCCTTGTGTCTGTGAAATGAACCAAAACAAATCATATGCTCTCACTTTAACGCAAAATTGGGCTTTTTTGGGAATTTTTTGTTTAAAATTAATTTTAATAGTTTTTTTTTGGCCTCTGGGTTCACCTAGGGTACTGAGGCAAACCCTAGAAAAACACAATGTCACCCCAGCCCTAAACTAGACCCATATAGGTCAGGGAGTTCCAAGAGAATCTTTAACTTAATCTACATGGTTACCAAGGCCTGATTTGTTTGGGCTTGGTAATGAGATCAAATTCCCTCGAAACAATACATATAAGGTGAAATGGAAAGCCCCCTTGTTCCCCACAAGGTAAGTCCCATACACTCAATGAGCATGCTAAGTTGCTCGATTGGCTATGACCTAACCTAAAGGGTTTCTAGTCAAGAACACTTTCTATCCTTCATAAATTGCCTTCCCTATTAACAAACCTTTTCACATCTCCTATCATTGTGAAAACATGTCAAAACCATATACCAAAAAAAAAATTCATAGCCAACTAGAGACAAATAGTAGGAGGACGTCATATTTCAAAAAATAAGACACCTAGATATTGTCGGTGGAACAAGTTTATTCCCTGACCGGTTTCCCTTTTAGGTCCTATTCGCACATGGTTAGTTTACTTAGGACATTTACTTTTTGTGTTTCAAGTCATGAGAACATGACATTTGTCATAAACTCATGTTGTCCTATGTCACACCCTTGCCTATATATACAAGGGTCCTCTATGTGCATTTCATTCCATCGGTCCTCTATGTGCATTTCATTCCATCGTATTGTATACTATTGTATGCTTATTGACATCGCAGCATTTTCATTGCTTCTCTTTTTTGTGGAAGGCTATTTTGGTGTTGTAGATGATTCTTGCTCCTATGAGTCCTTTAGGTGACTTCAAAAAATAAGAGGAAGTGCCACAATACAAATCTCTTGATGTATGTAAGTTCATTAAATAAAAATATTACAAGGTTTTATAAATGAAAATTAAAAAATTACAAATTTCACATTATATGCATGTTCAAGATGAACCAAAAAACTAGCTGATTTAACAACTCTCAAACAAGATCAAACAAAAGAACCTTAGACTCCATAATTTTTGCAAAGACATAACACTACCACATAGTCTTGGAGATAATATATCAAGGATTGTTCAAAAGAAGCATTTAATGTTTGCTCCCTCAGTTCGTTGTATGAGAGAGTCCTATTTAACCTGTGATGTCAATTGGGGATGGATAATTTTGAATGCCTTAACAATGGATGGATAATAATTTGAAATATAGAAATCATTTATCCCAAACTTTGTTATTTATAAAAAATTACTATAATGTCCCTATTTGGGAAATTCCTATTTTTAGGCATGCAAAACAGTATTATTCACTAAGAACTGATATTAGTAATATTAGGTAACAAGAAAGTATGATAATATTCAAATCCATATCTAATACATTATAATATTTAGATCAATAATATTATAATAGCTAAATCATCATTATATTTAGATCAATAATTCATAGCATCATTAATATTTGAATCAACACATCATAGCATATTCCTTATAGAAAATCACATTGTGAATTCATTGGAAATGCTTGCAAATGGCAATCTCAAGGCTGTTCGTCCTTGTATTGTGAGCGCATGGAAGGTGGGCCGCCCTTCCATCCCTTAGTCCACCTTGGAGGCTAGTGGTCCTCCTTGATCAAGCCCAAGAGCATGCAAGGTTGATCTTTCATTCCACCTCCTAGCCCACAAGCATGGAAGGTTAGCCATCCAATCCATCTCTGGGTGGAATACTTGATAAGAGCATCAAGGTTGGTGGTCCTTCACGTCTCATGAACTCGAAAGGCTGGCTGCCCTTATCTGCAAGACACTTCACAAATTCAAGATATGATTCCTTAAGAAATTTGCTAGACTATTTCTAAATAAATACCTCTTGAAGAAATGATAAATTTACTCTTAAATGGCTGCCACCAATTATACTTCATAATATTATAAATGGTTGTTCTCAATCTCTATTCCAAAGAGATGTTTTCTCCAACTTGATGATTTCTCCACAAGGAAACGATCTCCCTTTTATATCTTATTATTGAGGGAGTCACAAATTTTCATATTTGAAGGAGTCACAACCTTTCATATTTGAAAGAGTCACAAGTCACAACCTTTCACATTAAGAGTCACAATCTTTCACATTAGGAGGCACATCATATTTATAATTTATTCTTAATTGATTGATTGAATAATGTCATGGATATCTTTCTCAAATGAAATGCTCTCCCTTTTATATCTCAAGTTTGAGGGCGTCACACGTCTTCACCTCTATTGCCTTTGCAATAGTTAAAACTCTTCATCGCTGCATTTGGAGAAAAATAATTTAATTTTAAATAAGTTAATTTGCTAGCATTGTTGTCTATTACTTGTAATCAGTCATAATAATTCTTTCCCATTCCCATTCCTTCTAGATCTAAATTCCTTATATACCTTATTTTGCTCAAGAGACACAACTCTTCATATGCTGGTTGAATATTCTTAACAACTTAATCTTTATTTAATGCCAGTTTGGTGTAATATTAATTATCTTTATTGATTTCTTTTGAAACATAGGCTGTAAATATTTAGGAATAAAACAGGACATTACAATTACAAATACACATCATGAAACACTTTAGTCTAGGAGCACAACCTACTAACATGGAATACTACTCTTTCCAATACACAAACATCTTAACTACTCTTTTTATTTCGTCTTTTTACTGGTAAGTCTTTGAACTTGGATGATAAAATTTGTAATAACCAATCTAAATTCATAGAAGGTAAACCCAAAAAAGACTATGTTGGTGTTGACGAATGAGTGGTGAGTGCCAAGAGTAGATGGTAGACACCTATTGGATTGAATCACCAAGATGAGCTTCGGATTGAATTCTAGCCAATTATAGGTGTTGTGGTGCCTCCACGCCCTACTATTGATAACGTGGGCATGGCATTTAAATCTTCTCATCTAGTTAGAGGCCCTATATATATGGGCATCCACCAAAGTTTAATCAAGTCCCTCAATTCATCAATGAGTGTGACCCTAAAGGACCTCGCCCTCTCCAGATCTATAGTTAGGTGGTCAAGTGCCCCCCCACCTTGTATAGAGTATAGGGAGGAGCCCTCTATGTAGGGGGAGATTAAGATGAGGGCCAAAGAAGGTAGGGTCATTTATGTGCCCCTATATATAGAGGGAGGCCAACAAATTCAAGAAAATTTATGGTTGAGTGACCTTTTTAAGATGGTTGATCAAGCTCTAAAGGTCGAATGCAAGCTATCTTTCATTTCTAGTTTGCATTGAATCTAAGGGCAATGAACTATATAACTCAAGCATTGAACCTACTAAAAGAGGAAGGGCTAAGGTATGACTTTGAAATGGGTTGAGTGCTCTCTTCCACCCGAGGGTCCTACTATTATAACAAGGACCATCTCTCAATAGAATTGGGAAGGCTTGAAATCAAGTGATCCACATCCCAAGACCAAGGACACTTTTTAAGAATTACTTTTCAATAGTTTGGCTCAAACAACTAACGGACCTTTCTCTAAGAGTGTTGTTGTTGCATCTTCAACTACTCGTGCTTCTCCAACAAAATCTACTACTTTGGCTTCATCAATAGACTCTAGATCTGCTAGATCTACTACTTTTGTTGTTGTTGGGCATAGACATGCTACCGATGGGTCTAGATCTACTTCTGCTTCTTAAGCTATGGGATCTACTACCTCTACGAATGGTCCAACTTATGAATCTTCACCTCCACTTGGAACTGGATCTACCCCCGCTTCTCTCATCTTTGGTGCCTCTACCTTAGCTACTAGTAAAGAACGTAAACCCAAAAAAGAATCTAATAGGTGTATATATTTTATTCTTTTTGAAATACATATACTCAAGAAATAATACAACAAACTTATACTACTCACTAACACTAATGTCTCTACCTAATCCTCATTGCTGCCTAGTACTACTAAAGACCCTAGAACGATGTCATTGTTGCCTTGCATTGCTGAATACTCCAAAATAAACTTGATGCTAGCCTATACTACTAAATATCTCAAAGGGTTTTCAACCTCATGAGATCTGATTTGAAAAAGCCAGAGGATTTTGTCTCAATAGAATGAAGTTTTTGTGTTTGTAATAATCAATGACGGCTTTCCTTTTCCCAGTGTTACCTATAGAATCTTCAACTCAAGCGATCAACGAATTATGGGAACAAAACCCACATTCAATGCTAGCTAACTGACAAACACTCCCCAAAAACTTAGGGAGATAATTAACTGCCTGAATCCTTCTTTAACTGAAGAAAACTAGTGGAATAACAGCAACGTCCCTTATGTAACTAACACAATCAAAACTAGCTGGCTAACTAAAAGCAATAACCCAATCTAAATACATAGAAAGTAAATCCAGAAAAGACTATATTAACTTGTCTAAATACACAGAAAGTAGACCCAGAAAAGATTAGAACAGCAGAAGTACATATTTTATGTTGTCTTTTTGAAATATCTATATTCAGTAAACAATACAACAAACTTATACTACTCACTAACACTAATCTCTCTGCATAATTCTTGCTGCCACCTGGTACTGCTAAAGGCCTCAGAATGACCTCATCATTGCCTTGCACTGCTGAATACTCCAGAATAACCTTGATGCCACCCTACACTACTAAATATCTCAGAGAGTTTCCATCCTTATGAGAGCCAATATGAAAAGCCTGAGGATTTCATCTCAATCAACAACCTCTTGGAGCAGCATCCAATTTCTGTAAACAGAATGAAGTTATTGTGTTTGTGATAATCAATGATGCCATTCTTCTTCGCAGCGCTACCTCTATAATCTTCAACTCACACAATCCACAAATGGTAGGAATTAATCCCACGTTCAATGCTAGCTAACAAACAAACACTCCCTGAGAAGTTAGGGGGATAACTGACTACCTGAATCCTTACTTAACTGCAGATGACTAATGGAATAACTGCAGCATCCCTTATTTAACTGGCACAACTATATCTAGCTGCCTAACTAAAAGACTAACTAAATCTAATAGCTGACAGGATCGGATCAACCCGAATCGATGTCAACTACCAACAGCTCAGTGTTTGCGGGTCAAAAAAGGGACATTATAAAATTCTCTGCAGAAAAAATCACATAGACAAATCATGATACACTTTAGTTTAGGAGCACAACCCACTCACATAGAATAATGTTCCTTTCAATACACAAACATTTTAAACCTTTTTCTGTTTCTTCTTTACACTAATCGAACATTTTAACACCATTTTTTATTTCCTTTTCTTACAAGTACCGCTTTGAACTTGGATGATAAAAAAAATTGCAGAAAACAGTGTCCGTACTCGAGCAAAATACTCGCCTATTATTGCGTTTTTTTCTCTCCAAAAGTAACTAATACCAGGAATGAAAACAGTATATCATGTGGCATTCAACAATCTTCTATAAGAAGTTCCCCATTTTTAAGATCCATCAGCTTATGTCTTCGACTCAAAATATAAGGCCGTACTCTCGAGAGAGTACAAGAGATAAAGTAATAAGTCTCCAGGAAACAATAAGGTCAACCAACCACGAGAAAAAACAATCCTTCTACATATCGTATATACTACAAAATTCCATACAACTTGCAAAGGTGCTCTTCCCTGTCCATCACTAAAAGCTTCGCGCATTATATATCACCAAATTCCCAACTTTCTGACACCAATTCCATAATCAATTGCTCAAATCTATTAAAACGTGAGCTCATATTTTCACATAATATAACCCTAACGTACCTATAAGAATCAAAATGTCCATGGCCGAGCAATAAAAGTCTGTATCTTCAAGAAAAAAATTTTAAAAAAAATCCTCATAACAATTTCTTCAATTGCATTTTTTCTCATTTACAGATTGATCAACCGCCTACAGCTATAATCTCCAAATTCAACTAAATTTCAGGTGCACTCTAACATTTAACAAAAAACACTTTAGGAAATTTCTCAAAATAAAAGCAGGAAATTACATGGTTGGTTTATCGTCGGGTATGGCAGAGAGAGCAGCTTCCTTCTCAGACTCGGACGCCATGTTGGTATGTGTGACTTCCCCTCCCAGATGAGAGCTCAATACCCTCAGCCTCAAACCCTTTCCTAATTCCAATATCTTATTCATTAAAGCCCTGCATATAAACTATATTTACATATGCACCCCCTTTATTCGAAACCGGTTATAGCCGTATCAACTTTAATTCAATAGCCCCAAACAGGGAATACATTCTCACGAACATATGCATTTTGGCTTATTGTAAAAACATGGGATTTGGAATTTTTTTACTCCCTTTTATATGGACAATTGGATTATTCTTTATGAATAAGTGGATTAGGGAGAGGCCCCATGGTGCGGGTTTTTATTGTGGGGATAGGAGTTGATTGTGTGGGTTTCATTTATTAACAAAATATTCACTAGAAGATCATTTGAAAACCTCTTGTTTTGTGTTTTTTAACTTTCTTTGTTTGAATCGTTCGTATATTTTTATGTAAGTTAATATGTTAATATTTTAACTTGCAAATTTCTTTGAACTCAAGACATTTACTTATTTCTAATCTCAAAACATAATCAAACCACACAATACAAAAGGAAATTTGAAGAAATTTGTCCACATTTCAAAATTCACTCTCAAATTTGCAAGTTTTGCAGTGCAATGAAGAATTTTAATGAAGGATTAGAAGAGTTAAAGAATTATCACGTTAATCTTAAAACTGTCTCATAAGTTTATTATTTTTACCCTAAATTATTGAGTACCAATGTGTAAGATGCAAGAATCTGAAAACTTTCTATACTGTCTTTCCAAAAAATCAGAGGAGTAGAACGCATTGCAAATTGATTAGTAGAATGAAGTTAAGAAAGAACAATGTGCAATTTATAGAAATGTTCTTGAGAATCGACCCACAAAATTCAATAAGTATTTTATATTACCCTGGATTTGAAATTTTATATAATTTTAATTCATTATATATGTAGAGAATAATTAGTATATATATCTTAAATATAATCTATATAAAATATATCGATATATATCTTATTATTATGTTATTATTGTCATTTTATTATTATTATTATTATTATTATTATTATTATTATTATTATTATTATTATTATTATTATTATTATTATTATCGTATTATATTATATTATTATTACATTATTAAAAATGTAATTATTAAAAAAAAAATTCTACAAATTTTTTTTTGTTTTGTTCCTAAAATGTGTTTTTTTTGTATTTTGGCTAAGTAGTATAATATTATATTATTATTGCATTATTAAAAATGTATTATTTATAAAAAAAATTGTTTTTTGTTTATTCTTTTTTTTTTTTTAAATATTGTTTTGTTTCTAAAATGTGTTTCTTTTTTATGTTTTTTTGTGATGGATTGTGTTGACGACGTAATAATTAAAGAAATAATGAAAACTATTTTTTATATCTATTTGTTTTCATAAAGGTTCGATCAATGTTTGGCTAATAATTATTCATTTTTTCAAATATAGGTGATTGCCACTAGATATTTATATATCAAACATACACCTAGTTTTACAAAAAATAGTGATATGACATGAAGAGGTGGAGTTTACATTTCATTTATGTTTGACATGGCATTTGTCCAACTTGCAAATACATATGACAATATTACAAATATAATTGCTCCACATATCATCCTTGCTAGAACTTCATGTTCCACCATGCCCAAGTACTTCCTTATTTACTCTACATAAACCGTGCAATCACTAAAAAATACTTATTGGGCTCACCATTATCAATTAGAAAAGAATAAATTAGCAAAAAAAAACTTTATAAAAAGCGCCTCTAAATTCGTGATGATACATGTCATTTATTTCATATTTCAAATAACTCATATCATTAAATTCAAATATAACTCAATTTTAACATTCTTACAAGGCATTCAGCTTATTCAAGTTTGGCTAGATAGGGTCCTTGTCTCGGCTGGCTGGGATCTTGGATGCAATGCCTCCCTTACCTCCCTCCCCAAGACTGTCTCTGATCATAATCCTATCATCCTTCAGTGGTCTAACAAACCATTTTTGGGCCCACACCCTTTTAGATTTGAGATAATGTGGATGTCTCACCAAGATTTTAGAAAATTCATTGAGAATTGGTAGAGCTACCTTGTTCAAGGCTCGGCTATGTATAGAATATCCCAAAAACTGGAACTTATTAGGAAAGAATCCAAAGGTCCAAGGCTACTTTCAGTGACTTTTTCAAAACTAAGAAGATGATCAAGGACAAGCTTGAGGGGTTCCAAAAAATTATGGCATCGGGTCATTCTCAGCAACCTGTTCATGTTGAAAAGGAAAACTGGAGGAAAAAGTGGAAGGATATTTTAAGTAAAGAAGAATATATTGGAAGTAGAGATCAAGAATCCAATGGCTCAGGGAGGGTGACGGGAACTCTTCCTTTTTCCATAGGACGGCCAGCAGACATAAAAGAGGAATACCATTAAGTGTTTGATGAATGATTCTAATTAGGAAGTCAAGGAGGCTGATAAAATTGGAAAGGTTGTTGAACAGTACTTTAGAAAAATCTACTCTGATACTGGCACTCCCCCCTCTGATGAACTTCAGGTGAGGCTCCTGGGTCACCTCCCGCTTGGTATTAGTGAGTGTGACAATAGTCAACTATGTGCCCTTGTGACCGAGGAAGAGGTTCGGACTATTGTGTTTGCTATGGGAGCCTATAAGGCCCCAGGACCAGATGGTTTCCCTCCAGCCTTCTTTCAAGAATATTGGGACATTGTCAGCTATGATATTACTATGGTTGTTAAAGATTTCTTTACGACTGGTAAATTGTTAAAGAAATTAAACAACACTTTTATTGTGCTTGTTCCTAAAGTACAGGATCCTATACACATGACTGAATTCAGACCTATAAGTCTTTGTAACACTATCTACAAGATTTTTTCCAAAGTCCTTATCAACCGATTGAAGCCATCATTAGACAAAATTATCAGTAGATGTCAGAATGGGTTTGTGCCAAGCAGACAAATCCTGGATGTTGCTATTATGACTCATGAAATAATTCATTCTATGGAGAAAAGTAAGAACCAAGGTATGGCTTTTAAACTTGACATTTCCAAAGCCTGTGATAGGGTCAGATGGAAGTTTTTGTATTTTGTCCTTGCTAAGTTTGGCTTTGATGATAGAGTGATTGGTATCATTAGGGAGTGTGTGGAATATATTCAGTATTTGGTGCTTGTCAATGGGATCCCCTGGGGTTCCTTTAAAGCTGGTAAAGGTCTTAGGCAGGGGGATCCCCTCTCTCCCTACGTATTCATCATGGTGGCTGAGGTTTTGGGTAGGAACTTTCTTTCCTTGCTCAACTTAGGGAAAATTCAGGGGATTAGAGCTGCCTCCACCCTTCCTCCCTCTGTTCTCCAACAGTTTGTTGATGATATGTTTCTTTTTGGAAAGTCCTATGTGATTGAAGCCAAAGAATGGAAATGCCTTCTATAGGATTATGCTTGTGCTTCTGGCCAATGTATAAATTATAACAAAAGCAGTGTTTATTTCTTCAACACGAGAGCTGATCTCCAAGCTAAGATTTTAGCCATCCTAGGTTGCCTTAATGCTTCTCTTCCAGGTATCTACTTGGGCCTGCCGCTTACTGTTAAGGAGGTGTCACACAACTTTTGGAATGGTATTATGGAGAGAATGCAAAAGAAACTTGTTGGTTGGAAAGGCCAACTTCTTAGTAATGTTGGTAAACTCCAACTTCTTAAGGCCTCCCTTCAAGGAATTTCGGTCTACTTTCTCTCTCTCTTTAGGATTTCAGGCTCCATGGCTGAAAAGTTGGAAAGAATTCAAAGATCCTTTCTTTGGACGGGAATGGAGGAAAAGAAAAGACTAGCCCTGGTGAATTGGGACACTGTTTGTCACCCCAAATGTCAAGGGGGCCTGGGGATCAGGAAGATTACTAATTTGAACAAAGCCCTTATTTCCAAGATTGGCTGGAGTTTGGTACAGGAAAGGGCGGAATGGTGTAATATAATGAAGGCTAAATACCTTAATCAGAGACTTTTTTTAGAGCTTTGGACCTGATTGATCTTCCTCCGGGCTCTAAGATTTGGACCAATATCCTTAAGAGTAGATCCCTCTTGAAGGAAGGGGTCAGATGGAAAATTGGTAATGGGAGATCAATTAGGTTCTGGGAGGACAGCTGGATTGGGAGAAGACCCCTTGTTGACATTCACTTTAATATATTGAGGGAACACACTAAAGATCTCATTGGTACTTATATTTCCGATTATACCTTACCCAGAGCTAGATGGAAAACTCTGAAGTTGTCTTTCTTACATTGGCCTAACCTTCTGCCAAAGGTTATGGAGCTTCAAGAACTTTTGAAAACGGTTAGACTCCCTCTATTTCCCAAGGAGGACAAAATTTTATGGTCAAAGAATCACACTGGGGAGTTCACCGTTAAGTCTGCTTATCTGCTGCTTCTCAGGTTTGGCGGTGACGAGTAGTGTTGGAGGAAGGTGTGGATTCATTAGCTCATCCCTAAAATAAACTTCTTCTAGTGGACCTCCATCCATGGGAAAATTTTAACTATTGATAACCTTGTCAAGAGGGGCTTTCAATTCCCTAATTGGTGTACTCTTTGTAGAAGAGAAGAAGAAACCATCCCCCATCTTTTTATTCACTGCCAGTTTGCTACCCTAGTCTAGCAGAATGTTTTATGGAGATTGAACATCTCTTGGGTTTTTAATAGAGATATCCACCAATTCATCTTAAATTGGAAATGCCCCTCCAATCATATGTTAATTAAACTGCTTTGGCAACTTATTCCACCCCACATTTGCCGGTGCCTGTGGAAAGAAAGGAATAACAGGATTTTTAGAGAAAAAGCAAACAATGTGGAAGGTCTGTTGATAATCCTTAATAAGCTTCTCCTGGATAATATCTCAACATGTAAATGGAAGATGCCTACTAATCCCTTGACTGCTTGGGATAGGAACATTGCTACCGTCTGGAATTTTCCCAATGAGGTCCTGAGATTTGACAACTCCAAATCAATCATTAGGAAGCATACTAGATGGAGAAACCCTAAACCACCCTGGGTTAAGCTTAACTTTGATGGGGCGGCTAGGGGAGGGATGTCAGCTGTTGTAGGTATAATGAGGGATCATACCGGCAGCTTGGTTGTTGCCTATGTGGGGAAATTGAGCGATCATACTAGTAACCAGGCTGGAGGCATGGCTCTCCTCTGGGGTCTTAAGATTGTGTTGTCACTCAATGTTAAGACTTTGGAAATCAAAGGTGACTCAATGCTAATTGTGGAAGCCACTAAAGGTAAGATGAACATGGGATGGTCTCTAAAAGGTATTCTGGAGGACATTTTCCCTCTCCTAAATGCTCTTCATGACTTTTCTATCCAGCATGTCTTCAAAGAAGGGAATGCGACTACTGACAGCTTGGCGGCGGCGGGTCTTGATATTGAAGGGCTTCGGTGTTCGCGAAAAGAGGTTTCTTTGCCCCCCTTGGCTCTGGTGTTTAAAGGAAGATCTCAAACATCTAAATGTTGAGTCCTAGATGGTGCTTACTTATTTTAGTTGGGCTCCTTCTAACTTTGGTTAGAATTTTTGGTGGGAGCTGGCTTTTGAATAATTGGTTGTTATGTGAGGTGATGGATATCATATGTTTGTTTGATGGCTTGTACAACCTCTTGTGGGCTAATGATATGGCGAATCTTTCTACCCTCACTGACCGATGGAGTCATCATTTTTGAACCCCCTAAATTTTTGTGTTCAATTTTTTAAGCTTGCGGATTTCACGAGATTTTTTGAGATGGCTAAGTACTATGCCGATATTATGCCCTTACATGTTGTGGGAAATTCGCACAAGGGAGCTACTGCCCTTGCGTGGGTTGCGAGATGTAACATTTATTGCCTCTATTTTTTACTTTTTTGGTCACTTTTTGTCGGCCTTTTCCATTTTGATGCTTCTAGAATTGACTACCAACTCTTCTGCCCTAGTTCCCCTATTATGGTAGACGGCGTCTTTGGTGTGGGCTCTATGGGTGGGGACAGAGTGTGTGTGGAGCCGAATAGGTGTGACGAGTGGAAGGTGGATGCCACTATTTGGCACATCTGCAAAGAGGGCAGAATTACGCAGTATATGGAGGCCATGACTGGTCACGATGAGGGCTTGTCTAATAAGTTTGTCACCTCGTGGAATGAGGGTAGGGTCAGCATTGGTGGAATTTCCTTCAAAGTTTTTGAGGAGGTTATTTCTAGAGTTACTGGGCTCTTGAATAGTGGTCGAACTTGGAAGAAAACTACGAAAGTGTTAGACCAGATTAGTCTGAATCAATTTTTTCTCGGTGAAGAGAAAACTGTCAAGTTGCGGGGTGGCTTTGACCATGAGGCACTGTCAAAGCCATGGGATAGAGTTTGTTTGGTGATCATGAAATATTTCACGTTGGAAGGAAGGTATGGGGTCTACTATTATTACCACTTTAATTTCCTCAACCACCTTAGGAATCATCTACATATTTCCATTCCTTTTTTCCTGTATCGTGCTCTTGATAGCACTGTTGCAGAGTTTAATGAAGCCTTTATTTCTGAAAATAATTATACTATCCTTCACCAGGGCCTTATGTCTAGGCTCTATCATTTCCATATGGCGCTTTACCTTGCTCGGCCTATCACTGTGCAAGAAGTCTTGTCTCTCCCTGCTCTTGACGAAACCCTGATTTCCTCTACTCCCCCCTCTGCTAGTATTTTGGACACATCAGGATCAAGTAAGAAAAAATGCCTAAAAAATCCTGCCTTGAAAGCCCATCCCCATGGTACTTCCCCTAGTAAGGGCCTGAGGGATACGGGTAGGGAAAAAAAGCGGCTTGCCCCTACCCTGCGCCCGAAGGCTAAAGCCTCTAAGAAAACTAAATTTTGCCTCCATCAAATTGATTCTGACATCGAGATCACTGAAGAAGCTAACACCCCCCATAGATCTCATAGATTGGTTCTTAAGCAGGACAAGGTGGGAAGTCTTAAGGAAGCCTCTGATTTGAATAAGGATCTTGAGAGTGACAGTGAAAGTCAGGAGGAAATGGTGGTGGGTGGGGAAGGCCAGTCTATGTCGGTGAATAGCTCATCCCATGTGTCTGAAAGCTTGAAGAAGGGCCCTTCTGGTGACAATGTGATGGAAATTACCCCCCAGTCCTCTGATGCGGATAAAGGAAAAGCCCCCTTGCAGGAAGATCATAAGGAAAAAGATCAAGCTTGGGAAGAAGTTGGCAAGTTGAAGGGGAGATTGGAGAGGTTGGAAAAAAAGGTCCAAGAGGTGTCTTAATTTTCCCTGAGGGTCATGCACAGGTTGGCCACCAGTCTTTGCTTGCTGCAGAAGGACAAGTCTACGAATGATGTTGAAGATGATGTTGGTTTCAAGGAGCTGCTTGAGTTCCTCACATCGGATTGGGCGATGGCTATTCAGGATATCCCTGGCAGGAAGGAAAAGAATTAGGTTGTTGGGCCTTTTTGTTCTTGTTTATTTTTATGCCTAGTTGTTTGTTTTTATTGCTGAACTTGTTGGACCCCTGGGGGTCTTTAGACTTATTTGGTTGGTTTCATGCTTGCATGAAGAACTTTTTTATCCTACGGTTACTATTAATTATTGTTTTTTGATGATGTCTTGTGGGTGATGGCTTTCTCTCTGTTGTCACTATGTTGTTAATGTGCTTTCGCTGGATGACCTTTGTTGCCTTGCACTTATGGGTCAACATCCTTGTTTTGCTGCTTTTTAATTCAAAAACATTCTTACAACCTCTCAAATCAAAATTGTAAATTGTATTAAAATAAAATTTAAAATCATTTATACTATTAATTTCAAATCCATCTCCACTAAAATATTCTTACAACACCTTTCAAAACAAAATAATATGTGGTATTGAATTCAAATTTCATATCACTTCTACCATTAATTTTGGATGCTTAATTTGAATTCCTTTCATGACTTCAAATTTGTCCACTTGCCCCACATATTATTTGATCAGATGTATTTAATTTGAATATCAACCAATAAGATGCAACCACACAAATCAAAACAAAAAAATGTAGCCACATAAATCAATAATAAAATACTTAAATTTCGATCATGACTATAAATACAAGTTGTCTTCTATATTGCAAATTTCATACTTTTAGACACCTGTTGTAGCTTCAAACACATCTTATGCAACTTCAAACACTTTTGTGAGCTACAAACATATGTATCTTTGTAATCATTTCATACATACAACTAGATGACCATGTTTTATAACTATATATGTTTATGCTTCATATATTAAATGTATCTATATATAAACATACATACATTTTTCTATGAAATACAAAAAATTTGAGTTATAAGCAATGTATGCATACAACAAAATAAGCATGTTTTATTGTTGGATATATGTTTATGATTCATAAATGACATATTTTTATAAAAATATACATACACATACATTTCATACCAGGTATCATTGTGATTTGAGATTTGAGATTTGTTGTAAGAATGTTTAAATTGGAAAGGATTTAAAATTAATAGTATAAGTGATTTGAAATTTGAAATAAATAACATGTATCTTTGTGATTTCATTGGTGTTGTTTATGATTCATATATAGTGTGTATATATAGGAATATACATAAATTTGTACAATACTATTAGAGGCATTTCATGGCATGGACCAATGGTGGATGAGTGTTTAGGTCTTACCTATTCATCACCATGGCAGTACATAGTAGTGAATGCATATTTATTGCATATTTAGTTTTCCATTCCCATCCTCCTATGAATTCATTATAGTTAGATTAGATTCACATTGCAGTTAATTTGGGATGCTTTTAGTCCTTTGCATCACCATTCTTGGAGGACCTCAATTCAATGGTGTTGTTTATGATTCATATATTTCATGTGTCTCATCCCATTGTTGGACCCATTTGTCTATGCTTTATTTTGTGATGTGCTTTAAATTATGACACCAAAAATCTTGTTTTAAGAACATTTATGTTATGATTGATCTACTTATTAAGTAAAGGTAAGGAAAGTATCAGTTAGATATTATTTTGAAAGATAGAAATGTGTATACAGTATCATTGTGATGATTTGTGAATGTTTTATGTTATGTTTTGATATGTTGATTATTAGACTAACTACTGTGTTAATTAGATGAGGTAAATGTAGGAAAATAGTTTTTCCCTCCTTGGACGAGGAGAGAGAGCATCACTAGAGAGAGCGAAGTAAATTTTGAAGAATCACATACACATCATGACCCTAAGAAATTTCACACACATACACAAGTTGATATTTTGTTGCTTTTGCAGATAGGATATTTACCTTGAGTTGTAGGTGAAAAAATGTTTGTGTTGCTAAGTGTTGTATGTTTTGTCTCTTATCTTATTGTCTTGTCCAATTATTTTTATTTATGACTCATATCTTTCATCATTAATATATTTGTTAAATTTAAAATATTTTGTCAATCCATCTATATATATGGTTGTGTTTATTTTTATATATAAAATATATATACATATATGTATATAAAATATACATACATACATATATATATATATATACACACATTCATATGTATACATATGCATATACATATATGCATACATATACATATATACATACACATACATATATTACATATGTATGTATATAGATGTACATACATATGTGTACTGTCATAAATTGTCATCCCTGACAATTTCACACTACTGGACACCTTATTTTTTCCTATAACATTAATTATAATAATAATTTATTCATTTTGAGGCTAGAATATGAAAATAAATTAAATTCCCTAACATCCTAACAAATTTGGGGAAAAATTACCTGATCAGGGGTGTCGGCGCCCCTAACCTTAAGGGTGTCCTATATTAAATTTAATTTTGGTGTCAATATTTTGGGAATTAAAAAGATCTCGAGTCAACCTATAAATATTTAAAAATATCAATCGAGATACATATATAAACAAGTTGTATTCTCATTTGAACATTAGAAGCGAGAATGAACAAGGAGATATTATGATCAGATTGTGAAGATGTATTGAGTTATCCTCTACATACTAGCTACAACAATGTATTATGTTTTGTGGACTAACCTCTTGAAGGTCTATCAAGCAACCCAAGCATCCATCAATAAAATTTTGTGGAAACTTATGGTGTGGACATCACTTTGACAAGGATTACATACCTATTGGGATATAGTATTGTACACCATTGCATAAAATTTTATATTATAATGTTGTAATTAATAATTATTTAGTTATGGTGCACCTAGGAGGTGTTATTAATCACATTAGGTAATTATTTTGGGACCACTTTATGTTGTATTGTAACATTGTATTATTATTTAATGTGTGAGAGATATGGAATAATAATTTAATATTGGGGAAATAAATTAAAACCGAAAACTTAATACCCAATATTAAATAAGGGATTAGTGGTTTTGTGTTCACATGGTTTTGTGGCACATGGTTTTATCTCACCACTTGGTTGCATTTGTGTGAGCTTGAATCTATAAAAGCAAGCACATGTTTAGTGGTTAAGGTTGGTTGGGTGAGTGGGTTGTCATTATTGAGTCTTTCTGAGGAGTACATATGTGAAGCATGGCATGGGATGTGTGGATTCATGTTTGGACACATGAGGATGCATTAGAAAGGCTTGATGCTTCAGATGTATTCATTGTAAATCGTGTATACTTTATTGTTGAATAATAGATGGAGTATGGATACTTTTGGAGGTTGGGTTTTTACCTCTTGAGGGTTTTCCCAAGGTATATCTTGTGTTATCTCGTGGCTTGTCTATTTGATCTATAAATTATAGTTACTTATATGCATGTTTATCTCTCATGGGGTTATGTAGGAAATGGATTAAGAATGTGGGTTGTGATGCATTATTTCCTAACAATACCAAGGTAACATTATCCATTTCATTTTGATTTCCAATCAATTATTGTTTGTTTAGCCTTTGGTCGACCTAGGGAACACCCCCTTGATCAATATAATGTATTGTTTGTGGAGGTGGGAACACCAAAATGGGGTTTGATTTAGGCAAGCTCCTATACAACACAACCTTCTCCCTCTTTTCATGTGTGCAAGTCATATTTGAAGGTTTTGTTAGCAGACAATCATAGGAAACATAGTGTAGACTATAACACAACATCTAAGATTTGCAAATATCAAAAAGGTTGATTCTTTGGTCTAGGTCACCCACACCCCTATCCCTGCAATTTAGGATGAGCTTTCAATCATAAGTTCCTCTTTGTTACCATTTTCAAATTTGGGTTTGTTTCATCAGTTTTTGTTTTCATTTATGTGATAAATTACATTTTCAAATCTAGGATATATGTCAAATAGGTCAATTAAATCATGCATTAAATTTATCCTCTTTATAACTCAAAAGGACCAAACCCTAAGATATTGGCTCTTTATTATGGAAAAGCAAGCCAATCATCAACCATAGTTGGTTTGTGTCTGAATGTAGAGGGCAAGTGAAAAGAGTTGATCTTAGTTGGATCTAGGTTCCCTTTCCTACTCTACAATTTGGAAAACTTGACATATCCTACACTTGTAATTTTTGACCATTATAGCATAAATTTTAAAAAATTGATTCAAAACCTAGGTTATTTGAATGTCTTATTATTGATTTGTACTTGTTTCATTTTCAAAATTAAGCATTTGTGTTATTTGTTCATTACACATGTTAAACGCCTTGGTGAATTCAATTTAGAGAAAAATTACAAAATATTTTGAATTTAATTGCATAATTTCATATCTAATTTTGCTTTTTTAGGGCTTAGATCTGGTTTACTTCATTTCACTTTGCAAATATTACATGTTTACTTTAGAAAAATAGAGAATTTAAAGCATTTTTTCCTTGCAAAAATATAAACTTACACATTTTGCAATATTTTCATTAGCATATTAATTTTATCAAAACCTCATACCTCCTAATGACACTCATTTGTGTAGCTAATTTCATCCACCGTCTCCTTTGAATGCTTAAATTTCTCATTTATGCTTGCATGTGGCTCTAACCATCAAATTAGGGCATACTGATTTCCTAATCTCTAACAGACTTCAAACCTAGACTATCACCAAAAAAAAAAAAACCTATAGATTTTGTGCTACCTGTGTAAGATCTAAAACCTAAAAACATTGCACTTTTGGACTAGGGCACCCATGCCCTTGTTCGTCTAGTTTCACCTCATTTTTTTGTGTCAGACCTTGCTATGTAGTCTCTACTCAAATATGATCTTGGTTTCTAGTAATCTATTTGGAAACTTATAGATTATGTTATGCATCACTAATTTGGCCCTAATTCACCTAATTTATTGTATTACCCTAAAAAGAAGATGTACCTAATATGTTTTATTTTCAAAAAAATCTACTTTTGACATAGCAATATATGGCTTGCCTAAAAATATTGAGGCACTATCTCAAACCCCATTCCATATCATCAAAAGAGATATATATCAACATTTGAATGACCAAGAGTTTTCCTACCATGAAAATATCTTGGTACAGATGAATAAAATCATTGATATGTTTATTAACATCACTTTATCTAATCTTCATTATTCAAGTAATCATGAAACTCATGTTTATCCCTCTCCCAATATCTCCCCTACTTGTGAGGATATCTTGGTGCAAAAGGATGTAATCATTTATACTCATGTTTGTCCTTCTCCCAATATCTCCCCTACTTATGAGGATATCTTGGTGCAAGAGGATGCAAAAATTTATACCCCATGATCAATAGAGGATTGTCAACAAATAGTCAACTCAATTAAAATTATAAATCCACAATTGATTATCTATCCTCCTCATATCCTTAAATGTCAAACTATGCCTTCCCTCATTATTAGACCTCTGTCAAATCAGTTTAAACCTCTTGATCATATTCTAAACTTTACAAAAAAAATCACTCAAAACAATTATATACACCAAGATGTGTTGTAGCAACCACATTATCATACGGTTTCTCACACATATAACACTTTAAATAAAAAACAACCAAATAAAATTCAAACCTCCATTCCATTTCCTTAACCATATATTCCCCTCACACCTCGTCTCCCTTAGCATAGTGATAAAGAGTATGATCTTGTTTAGAAACTTCATAATACTCTAGTCAAGATTTCTCTTTGGGACTTGATTCAAACTTCACCTGCATACCATGGGATGCTCCAAGAGGCTTTTTAGAAGATTGATATTTCACCTTCAGTCAAATTGAATGATGGAATAGTCTTGTTTGATTGCATGTAGGTGACAAAGTTGGATATTACACTCCCTCCGCATGAATTACCTCCTCCCAAGGTCCAAAATCAAAATGGTGCTCTCATAATTGTTGTTATCATTAATTATAAAAGAATTAGGCAATACTCTAATCAATAATGGATCAGGTCTTATTGTTTGTAGCATTGATTATTTAGATAAGATGGGTGTGGATAAATCTCTTATGAAATCTAGCAATCTTTCTATTTGTGGTATTGATAATGTTGGGAGGCAATCATTGGGTACAATTACACTACCCATTAAGGTAGGACTCATGAATTCTCCTACCTCTATCATATAATATTCTTCTTGGTAGACTATGGATTCATGCCATGAAGGGAGTCTCATCTAATCTTCACCACAATTTGAACTATGAATATAATAAAGTACATATGGTCAAAGGAGATGTAAAAAGTTATAATTTATAAGTCAAACATAACATTTCCAACTCTCTTAGTACTTTGATTCCATCTTCAAAAGTTGAATCATTGTCTTCCAATGATAATGATAAAATGAATGTGCTCTTTGGAAATGATTTGGGTTTGTTAGGTTTTACACCTACTTTCATTGGGCAGTATAAAATATCGCAATCAAAGCCTAAATATTTTCAGGTTGTTTCAACACAATCTTGTCATTTCTCTTCTCAAAATTCAAATGATCACAATAATGCTTCATCTTCAAGTACATGATTTGGTGATGATTAGGGGTTCATTAGATATTACACCCTCCTTTGTGGGAGAGTATAAAATATCATAATCTAAACCTAAGGAGTCATGTGTTTGATTTTCTCAAACTTCTTCTACATAAAAAAATCCAAAAACATCATCCCATGATGGTGATGAGGGCTCTTTAGCTTTCATCCCTCATGTGTTGGTAATATTTAATCCTAACATAATTTCAATGCCTAAAACTAATTTTCATTCTTGCAAAGGAATCAATTCTTCTCATAATTAGTTAAATAAGACATCTCCTCCTCTATTAGAGTTGGAAAAACTTTATGGGGTTGGATATAAAATGCTTTTTAAACTTAGATATAATGAAAACATGAAAAAATGAGCGAAGGATAATGTGAAGTCTATACCATACCTATTAGATGCATAGGATAATTGAGAGGGGGTGAATCAGTTGTACATTAAAACATCCAATCCCTCATCAACTTTCAAACCCTTATCAAACTTTAAATCCTCATTAAGCATTAGCAAAATGTAAACATGTGAAGCAACAATGCAAACACAACCAGACACAATGGAACACCAAATTTATGTGGAAAACCTTAAGAAGGGGAAAACCACGATGAGAATTAGCTCACATATATATGAATAGCAACACCAAATACAATTAGGCTCATTGACAAGGGCTCACTACCTAGAAAAGAAGAAAGGCTCACTGCCAAAGGCTTGCTACCCAAAAGAAAGAAAGAAAGAAGAGAGATTCACTATCTCAAAGAAATAGGAAAAATCCACCACTCCAACTTTGTACCATCTGCAACCTTTGGCTCACCACCTCGAGCTGGTTGTGTACATGATAGAAAAATTACACGTGGTGGTGCATTCTTTCTTGGATGCAGATTCGTGTCATGGCTAAGCAAGAAATAAGATTTAGTATATTTATCTATTGCAAAGGAAAAATACATTGTAGCAACATCTTGCTACACACAAGTGTTGTGGATGAGGCAAACATTCAAAGATATCAGGGTGGTATATGATGAACCAATTTCTATATTCTATGATAATACAAGTATTATCAATATTTCAAAGAATCTGGTAATGCATTCAAGGACAAAAGATATCTCAATATGGTATCACTTTTTGAGAGAGAAGGCTGTAGAGAATGAAGTGAAGCTTGAATATGTGCCTACAAAGGATCAGGTTGCTAACATATTTACTAAGGCTCTTCTAAGGATACTTTTGAGTATCTCCGGGAGAAGTTAGGGGTCATTGCCTCTCCTTCTTTGAACTAGATGTATAAGGCGATGCATCAGTCTAATGGATCTCAAGATTTATTCCTTGGTATGGAATAATGTTGGTGGCTACCTCTTAGGGGGAATAGGTGGTGAGATTATTGGTTGTTGCAGTCAGAAAGAGTGTGTTGTCATCATGCAGTCATTGTTGATTAGTGTAGTATGGTGTGTGCTCCTAAGGGGCATCATATTGAGCAATGAAGGAAAGATAGTTGCAAAGAAGTTGTGAGAAAGTTGATTGATATCAAATGGGAAACATAAGTAGTGCAAATATTTTATCCTTTTCCATTGATGTCAAAGGGGGAGAAT
>VDFB02091708.1:0-62088 GCA_007258455.2 Sequoia sempervirens | reverse complement strand
AAACATCATTAAATAAACTTTAATTCTCGACAGCCAATAAAATTGCCCTGGTGGGACCAAGTCGCCAGCTGGGGTGACTTAGTCCCACTAGGCACAAAAATTTAAAAAAAAAAAAAAAAATTCTAGCGGGATTTTATTCTCTTAACCTTAAGGTCAGCCTATGATGTGTTATTTTTGGGAAATATTAGAAAATAAAGTATAAATAAAGGGTTTTCCTCTCATTTTCACCCCCATTCATTCACTTAATCATTCAGGCAATTACCAAGCAATTCTCAAGCATTCTAATTACTTCCAAGCATCTATTAGAGCACTTCATTGCATATCTTCAGATTTCAACATCAAAGGTTTGGCGAGTTTGTTAAATTTCATGTTATTCATTCATAATTCTCTCTTCATTTCATTTTATTGATTACCAAATCAGGGATTAACCAAGGCACACCCCTATTCTCTAACCCTTAACCCTTTTTCCCCTCTTTGCATGTGTGTTTTGTAGGTCTTATATGTCGATTTGTCAAAGAGGAAAGTGTTAAAAAGTGTTCAATAATCCATAAAATTAATTCAAGTCAACAAATCCCTAATTGAAGCTTGGAGACCTCTTTCAACCCATTTTCTGCAGTTTCTGAACCGGACACCTGTCAGGAAGGGAAGTGTAGACCGAAAGCTATAGATTCCTGCCCCAAATTTCTCGAGATTCCTAGGTGGACTAAGTCATCATTAGTGGAAAATTAGTCCCACTACCAGGCCTGAAAAGTGGTTTCTGCATTTATGGATACCCATTTGGCAGATTCCTGTTCCAGTAGAATCTCCCTGAAACTAGACTAAATCACCTAGCTTGGCACAAGTATCCCTGTTGGCTTCAACATCAAAACCTACAAGATTCCAAAGCCTCTCTGCATCAAAATTCAGATTCTAGGTGCACCTTTCCAATCTTGTTTATTTATGTCATTGTTTACTTGCATTCTTAGTTCTTTTTGCATACATCACTGTGTTTTCAAACAATTTGCATATCTTAGGTTTTGCATTAATAAATTATCTCTTTTATCAGTTTATTGCATTAGTACATTGTATTTAGGCATATTTCATCCATCCTTGCATTTATTTTGGGTCCATTTCTCTCCTTTTAGATGAAAAACCCTAGAAGAGTTAGAGAACCCTTGGATACCAAAATCGGTGTCCACAGTAGGATAATCAAAATGTGAATGAGGTGAAAATTTTTCCAATATGTTTTAGTAGAATACGTAATCATCCTAAGGGACCGTCATTCGTAGAATGACTCTGAGAGAAACAACAAAGAGTCGAGGTAATTGAACTAAATTTTAATTGAATTAATAATTTAGAGTACTTACAGTTGATTGTAGTGATTTAGATGTTAACTTCAAATTTATTATGATTATATGTATACAAATGGTCTTACATTCTTGTCATTTTTAATACAAGTTCAATTATAGTTGGTTCATCCATGATGATCCCTTAGATAATAATGGAAGCCTCAGTGGTGGTATTTTTTTTGTAATAGATAAGTTTATGTTTAGTAGTCTAGATTTTTAATTTACACATCTAACCTCTTTTATTGCACACATTTCCTTCTTTATCAATGATTATATATTAATTTATATAAATTTTATTTTACTTGTTATATTCTATTCCAAAATTGACCGATGTGATTCCTCTACCATCATTCTTTTCTAGGAATACTAATTGTCCTAAGAGACCCTCATTTGTAGAACGTCTTGGAAAAAAATAAAGAGTTGAGGTAATTGAATTGATTCTTACTCTAATTGATAGTTTAGAGAAATTATAGTTGACTATAGTGATTTAGATATTAATTTTAAATTTCAAAATTATAGTACAAAAGTTTCTATTTACTAGTCTAACTTATTTATCATTGATCTAATTAATCAAATTCAAGTGTTTTGACTTGTTATCATGCAATCAACTTTGCATCCATTAAGTGGCATGAAGAGGCTATATTTGATGATCCACCACAAGTTTAGGATTCTCTTGAGACATAGGATTAATTAGACAATTAGGATTTGACACATAGTTATTCAACATGTAAATTATATATAGATCTTGGAATGACATATGCTACATTTTATAAATAATGTTTTGAGTTGGTATATATGCCAAATTTGTAATTGTGTATAAATTATTCTATACTTTTATATATAAAAATTGATTTACAATATAATTTTCTCCTTGTGTGAATGTTTTCCTACTTTTAAACTAAAAATTTGAATGTATAATCACTTTAGAATGGTTGAGTTATGAAAAATAACATGTTATAGATTATGAATTGTTGATTTTTTGGATTAAAATTGTGTGCAAACTTGATGTTGTTAATGTTCTAGATTGATTTCTTGCAATCGTGCTTTCCATGGTGGTAGTTATAGTTAGATATATGATTGTATTAGAATAACATGTGACCATTTCTCTATTCAAATACCCTAATTAGTAAGAATTAATAAAAAAGAAGCATGTTGAAAATCATATGAAATATATATTTATCACTTCATTTTAATTTATGCTAAATTATGACATAATTGTTCAATATTTATTTTAACTAAATTATACCAGCATGTTATGGCAATATTATGGCATTGGGAGATCAATTTGGAATTATAAATGTTGTGGGTAAAAATGAGTTGCACTATTAAAATCATGAAGTTTCAACAATCCATGATAGTATTGTAATAAGATTTCTAGATTAAAATAGTGTGCCAATTTTCTACATCAACGTTTCAGATCATACTCCATGATCCATCATCAAGATGCAATGCAGATAGAGAGAAGAGTGAAAAAATGAAGAAGAAGACTTGGTTAGATAAAAGGTTGAGGGGAGAGGAGGGGATAGAAGGACCGAAATTCAAAAATTACAATTCTAAGATCAAAAAGAGAGGATAAAACAAGACCCTAGAAGGTAAAGAACAAGCAAAACATGATCAAGGAAGATAGAGAGAAGAGTGAAAAAATGAAGAAGCAGACTTGGTTAGATAAAAGTTTGAGGGGAGAGGAGGGGATAAAAGGACCGAAATTCAAAAAATACAATTCTAAAGATCAAAAAGGGAGGAAAAAACAAGACCCTAGAAGGTAAAGAACCAGCAAAACAAGACCCTAGAGAATCCAAAATCACCAGGAAGCTAAGGAAACAGGGGAAACCGGATGTCTTGAAAATGTTGGATGAGACAGAGGGCCTGACTAGAGAGAATACATTGCTCTCATGGGAGAGTATGGGGACCTGCTGAAGAAAGCCAACTAATGGCTTTGTGATGTTGCTCTGTTGTTTTTGATGAGTTTTTTGTCCTTTTGTTTTAATCTTTCTGACTACTATGTTATTATAGCTATGATATGGTGGAATACCACCTAGGACATTGTGAACTTAATTAATGGTTTATGTAGATCTAAGCATGCTTCTAGAAACTTACTATTTTTTATTAGTACCGGTTGGACTATGGTTACTATGTTAAAAGTTGGTCTGCGAGCTAATACTGTTGTTGTTTTTTGGTTTGTTGGTGGTGTTGTTTCCCACCTTTTTTGTTTCATTTTTGTCTATTGCTATAACCATGGATCAGGGTGCTTCCTTGCTTATCTAATAAAAAACAAGCAAAACATTAGAAGGACAAGAAAAATAAGCTAAATTTGTAATAAGAAGAGAATAAAAATATTAATCTCGTAATAAATTAAACTAATGAAGGAATTACAATACAAAAAGAAAAAGAAAAAGAAAAAATGCATGGAATTAGCCCTAGCTTAATCATTACATGGATGCTTAGTTTCAACAATAATAATTGTAGCACAAGGAAAATTCACGGATTAAGCAATTAAAAGTGTAAACAAAACTTAAACCTAAGCTAACAATAAAGAACAATGGAATATAAAATATGAATAGAAGAAAGATCTTGCCAAACCCCTTATGCATTCCATGGATCACCTTCATTGCACTTATCCATTTTATTGTAGTATAAATGCCCTCAGATTTCTCTTAAGTATACAAGTATGGCCTAATGATAATGATAATAGCAAAACATTGAAGATTTATAAAGTGTCTTCCAAAACTCATAAGATTTCGGGAGGAGTAATAATGATAGAGGTAAAGCCAATTTATAGAAAATATGATTTTCGAATGATAGGCTCAAATTAAAAGTTAAATCGACGATTAGGATTAAAAGATGTGACATGCAATAGGGTTAGGGTTAAATTAGTGTAAGTGATAAAGCATGAATGGTGGAGATTAAATTAAAAAGTAATTTAATCATTGGTGGAAATTGGTTGAGACACAAAAGGATAAAGATTGTGTGTAGAAGATAATATTGACGAAGTGATCAACACAAAAATAATGTTCGTTAGAGACAATCAGATATTATCTCACCAGATAACTGAATGATCAATTTTGATCTAGACATAAGTGATAAATGACTAATTAGATAACAAAGAGATTATCTAATTATAGAGGAATATGATAAGGATAAAGTCTTTTATGAATTAAATAATGAGTTAATTCAACATTCAAGATTTTGGGATTAAATTAAATAAATAAAGATTTCTTTAATATTAGAGAGAAAAGGTTAAGGAATAATTAAATAATTAAAGTGATTATTTAATTATAGTTGAAAGTGTCGTAGACATTAATTAAACAAGTGCCACGTAGTGGCCAGTACTTGCCTTTGTAGTATTCTAATTAGAGATTTGTAGAGTTGGAATAAAAATAAATGTAAGTTTAATTAATGTGAATAAAATTCAATATATTTTTTTTTTAATTGTTGTATTTTAGTTTTGACTTTTGTATTTTGAGTTTTGTTTGATTAATAGCATTGGTTTTTTTATATGTTTTGGTTATGTAATGTAAATATCTTGTTTGATTTGTTTGATGTTAAATATTTTAAAATAAAATAAATTGGAATAAATGTTTATTGTTTGGTGTTATTTTTTTCAAAAAAATTAAAGTTGAATACATTTGAATATTTATATAACGAACCCATTCATTGAGAAAAGGGAGTAGTTTATGAATTATGACTAACTATGACTATTAAAGTTGAAGTTGAGTTTGTTCTTTAGAATACATATTTGCTAAACATTAAATAATCAAATGATTTATTATTAAAAATAATTCTTAGATTGATTCTAGTTGATTTTGAATTTGATAAATCTTCATATTACAGTTGAAGTTAAATATACTACTCATATAATAAATATATTATATTCTAATTTAATATTAATTATTTATAAATTATATTATATAAACTAAGTAAATAGATAATATTGTAATATTAATATAATTTAAAATATTGTTATAATTGTTAATATAGTGATTTAATATTATATTAATTATATTAATATTAATATTATAATTAAGATATTTTATTAATATATATAAATATATATGAAAGGAGAACCTACAAAATAAAATAACCTATATTATATTGTATATAAATATATAATATAAATTGTGGGTTGTAGGGTGCCCCCCCTTCACACCCCTTCTCTTATTAACCCATGAGCCTGATGGAAAAGATAGGGAAGATCATTCGCAGGTGATGAGAGAGGAAATTGAGGTGTTGGCAGGGGAGTGCAAGTTGGCAGAAACATGGCAAGGCCACATCACCTCCTCTATCATTAGCGATAACCCAAGGCGATAGGGGGACGTTGGCAGAAGGCTTTAAGCAGAATTGGAGTCTGCCTAAAATGGGGAGATCCTGGAGGTGACCATCATTTTAATGATTCATGATGGCCATGACAAATAGAGAGACACATAAAGTATGAAATTTGTATTAGATCATGCAAATCAGCCGAGTGGCAGAAGATGTTTATTACGAGGTGATGTTCGAGTTGAGGCTTATGGTTGCAAGATGAAATCTTCATGCAAGGACGGATTGCCTTGCATCACCATTATTCCAGGCTCATGTGCGATGGTTTGGCCTTGTTGTTTGTGGGCCTTTTAAATGTTGATGGACGATGGCATTTATCCTGTATGGTTTTCAAAACTTGTCTTGTTGGTTGTCTCTGTGCAGGGAGCTTTTGGCTAGAGTACAGCTAATGCAAAGGTGAGCATATCAAAATTCATCATTTCCATCTCCACGGAGGGGCTGGAAAGTTTTGGTGCCGACACTCCTATTTCGTTGGTGGCGACAGAGAGGCAAATAACATTTATGGAGATCATAGACCAAAGGCTGAAAAGAATTCTGCTTGTGGATGATCCCTTGGTCATGGTAGCGGTACATATGATTTTAGGAAAGGGTCACCTGGATAGAAAGGAATTTGCGAGGGACAATGCATACATATCCTCACAGTTCTTGGCTGCCATTCTAGACGTGGAAGTGTCTAAGGTTGAGGCAAGGGAATTGATGGTGAATCTATTCTACGGTGACCTGTTAGGAGGTTTGGAGAAGACAATGAAAGCAGCCTTCGTGGGTAAAAGAATTTTGCGTCCCTCTGACTTGGAGCTCCTGTGAAAGAAGGATGAAGCAGTAAAGGTATACCCCTTTCTTTTAGACTTAAAGGGGATTGAGCTCATGAGGCACAGGATGATCTTAGCAATGGCGGTTGAATATCTGAAATGAAAAATGGGGTTGATGGTGGAGGAGGGCTTGGAATGGGTGGAATATTTTACTACATTTGCAGAATTAAATGGATTTCTATGAGGCTCAGCCTCTGTGTATGAACTTTTTTATTTTAAAGTTATAGCTCGGTGTTGGGTTTTGAGATACGCAGAGTGACTGCAATTTTGTGTTGGGTGTAGTGTGTTCCCTGGGTTGGTAGGGTTTGGTTTCTATGGTAGTTCAGTGGTTTTCCTGTGTAGCAGACGAAATGTACTTTTTCTTAAAACTTTAATATAAAATATAATCCTTGCGTATCAAAAATATATATATATATATAAATTAATATTACATATAATATAATTAATATAAACTATTATGGCTTCAATATTATCCTCATCCATAACACCTATGTGTTGGATCAGAGGATTTGATGGCACTACTCGAAACGGCTCCCTGTGTGAGGCTGCGACATGCATGAGGGCTTCGCCCTCTTTTCATGCTCGTTCTCTATCCTTTCTTTGAATCTAAGCCATTTTTTTTGTGGGTGGGGTCTGTTTAGGTTACAGTGGTGTGTCTCTCTCTCGGTGTGCTCTCTTCTCCTAACGTGTGGGTTGTGGCTAGGGTAGAAGCATTCTTTCTCAGTGCTTTCTCCTTGCTGCATTTATTCTTTGTGTTGGCCACCACTTTTATGTTGGTTCTGGCTCTCCTTTAGTCTGATCCATACCTAGTATGGGCTCTGCGGGTGTGGTTTTTAGTTTTCTTTCACAAAGTTTTGGGACTCATTTTTGCATGGCTTAGGGGGAGTCATCAAGGGTCAAATCCCCTTTGGATTTTCATGTTGCTTTTGGGACTTCACCTCCAAATCGTTCTCTGAAAGTTTTTAATAATAGTTTGTTTTCAAATGACTCAAGTAATGACAGATTTTTTCACGCTGGGGGTTCTCGTATTCCAAAGACAAATGGATGCCTTGAACGTTCCAAGGAAAGGTCAGTGTTGGTTATCCAACTTGAATCAATTGTGAAGGACATTGAGTATTTCTCAAAACATGCTTTGCTCTACAAATTTTTGGGAATGAGGGTTTCGATCCAATTTCTAGAATCATGGGCTCATCGCTCTTGGTCCCCAGAGGGTGAGATGGAAATAATGTTGTTAGCAAACAACTATTTCATGGTGACATTTAATTGCATGGAAGATCGCAAGAGTTTTTGAAGGAGGGCCTTACTTCCACAACCAAGTTGGTCTATTCATTAATCCATGGCATGCGGGTTTTGATCCTTCAGAGGAGCTTTTAAATCGGGTGTCGGTTTGGGTTTGCCTCCCTACATTTCTAGTGGAATTTTGGTGCAATGACATTTTGCATCGAGTTGCTTCATTACTGGGAAAATCAGTGGGTCCTTCTCAACAAACTCTAGACAAGAAGGTAATGACTTTTGCTCGTATATGTGTGGAAATGGATTTAAATAACCCTATCCCAGATTCTTTGGAAATATGTGTGAGTTCATGCTCTTGGGTGCAGCAGCTTGACTGCGAGACTTTTCCATTTCGATGTCGTATCTGTTGTGAATATGGGCATCTACAGAGAAGATGCCCAAAGTTTAAATCTCCAAGGAATCAGGCTACTCAGCCTCCTCGTAATTCCTTAAAGGGGGACAAGGGTAAGGAGACCGTGTCGGCTGAGGCTGTGGATGTTCAGGGTTTTATTCCTGCCAAGGCTCGTAATAGGAACCAGGGCCAAAAGAGGACCTTTAAGGATTGCTAAGATGGAGATTCTTGTAACAGATTTGAGGTGCTTGATGATCTTGGTCATCAAGAGGTGAATTCAGGATTTTTGATTTTGGATCAGGGTGTTTTAGAAGGGGTTCATGAAGGCATTTTCCCAGAGCACATCCAAACTCCTCAAGAAATTGGGGTTGTCCAATTGGAATCAAACCTGAGTATGGTGGTTCAAGGGAGGACTGAGCCTTTTGTGGAGATGATGTTGGGGGAAGGAGGGCCCTCCATCCCAATAGTGAAATTAGGAGCGGGCTTGGTAAAAGGTAATAAGGCTTCTCCTTCATTGGGAATTCTTCAGAAGGACCTAAACAAAGGGGTGGTGGAGAAGTCTTCTAGAGCGGGGAGAAAGAAGGATTTGGATAAATTAAAATTAGTGGGGGAGTCTCTAGTGGAGGCTGGGTCGGTAAAGACTCTGGATTCACATTTATCTAACCCTTCAAAATGAATGTCCTCTCTTGGAATGTAAGGGGCTTGAACAGTGGCCCTCGACAAAAATTTGTTTGGGATTTGTTGCGTTCTCATTCTCCTTATGTTCTTTTTCTTCAGGAGACTAAGTTAACGATTGAAGGTATGATGGGTATGATGCCTAAACTATGGGTGTAGGGCAGATGCTAGTGAATTGGGGCTCATGGTAATGTGGGTGGGGTGGCTTGCTTATGGAATCCATTGAAGATTCATCCTCTTTGGTGGGTGTCCTCCATGTCCTCAATCTTTGTGGTTGTTTCAAGTCTAGAATTGGGGGAAACTATTCTTCTCTCAAACATCTACACGCCTACTGATTTACCTAGTAAGAAGTTATTGTGGTCTCATATTAGTTTTGTTTGGAGCCTAGCTCCTTTGTTCCCTTGGATTGTTGCAGGGGATTTCAATGCTATTATTGAGATAGATGAGAAGAAGGGTGGTGTTACGAGATTGGAACCCTTAGCTTTCCTTTTTCGTGATAACATCTCTGCTTTGAACCTGGTTGACATTAAACCTAGAAATGGGAAGTATACTTGGAACAATAGGAGAGTGGGGGAGAGTTGTATTGTGGAGAGACTTGATCGTTTCTTGGTGTCATGTTTCTGGGTTGGCAGAGGGATGTCTTTTGGCTCTAAGATTCTGGATTGGAGGGGTTCAGATCATTGGCCTATTAAGTTTTCTACTTTTTTTGCTCAGGTGACTCGGTCCCCTTCCTTCAAGTTTCAACTTATATGGTTAAGAGATTCTTCTTTGCAGGTGCATATGGTTGATTGGTGGAGCAGGGGAAGACCTGCTTTTGGCACTGCCATGTATTCCTTTTCTAAGCTACTGCAATATGTAAAATATCAACTTAAAAGGTGGAATAGGCAGTACTTTGGCAATATTTTTCGTGCTAAGGTGGATGCACAAGATTTCTTGGATGTTATCACTCAAGAGATAAGGGAGTGTGGTCTTTCTAAGGATTTACTCAGGGAGGAGGCCTGGGCTCAGAAAGCTTTGGAGGAGTGTGAGTTGCGTGAGGAAATTTTTTGGAAGCAAAAGGCTAGAGTGGAGTGGTTATAGGAGGGGGATAGAAACACTGCCTTTTTCTTCAATTTGATGAAGGCTAGGAGACATGGTAATTCTATGCCTATTTTGGTAAATGGCAGGGGTGAGCTTCTATCTTCCTTGTAGGATATATCTAGAGAAGCTTCAGAGTTCTATGCTTCTTTATTTCGTGAGGACTCTTAGGATGTTACAGAGGAAGAAAACCAAGTTCTGGCTTGTATTCCCTCTTTGGTCACTAGGGAGATGAATGAGTATCTTTTGCGAGATACCTCGCTGGAGGAATTAGAGGCTACTATTTTTCAAATGAAGAAAGGGAAAGCCCCAGGTCCTGTTGGGTTTCCAGTTGAATTTTATCAAGAATTTTGGGACATCATTAAGTTGGACTTGCTGGAGGTGGTGCATGAGTCTCAGAAAAACAAGCAAATGCTTCGGGCTTTAAACTCTACTTTCCTTGCTCTCATTTTAAAATGTGAGGGGGTGGATCATCTGAGTCAATTTCAACCCATTTCTCTTTGTAATGTGTTGTATAAAATCATTTCCAAGCTAATATCTGAAAGGATGAAGAGATGGCTCAGTAGGCTTATCTCTGAGGAACAAAGTGGTTTTGTGGAGGATCAAAAAAATTTGGATGGGGTGGTCATTGCTACGAAGACCATGCATTCAATGGCATCCTCGAAAGAAAAGGCTATGTTCATCAAGCTTGACATGGCGAAGGCTTATGATAGAGTGAGGTGGTCCTTTTTGCAGAAAATTCTTATTGCTTTTGGATTTTCTGAGGAATGGATCCAATGGGTGATGAGTTGTGTTACCTCCACTTCATTCTCAGTGTTGACTAATGGGGATCCTACTGCTCTTTTTAGTGCTTCTAGGGGTCTTCATCAAGGGGATCTTATCTCTCCTTATTTATTCTTCTGGCAGAAGGTCTAGGTAGACTAGTGAAACGTAATGTGGAGTTGGGTTTGATTCAAGGATGGAAGTGGGGAAATGAATTTCCTCCTCAGTCACACTTACAATTTATGGATGATACAGCTTTGATGGGTCTGGCCAAGATTAGAGAAGCTTCGAATCTGTGCAAGGCCTTGGATATCTATCTTGTTGCGGCTAGTCAAAGGATTAATGAAGACATCCTCCATTTTCTTCTTTAATACTTCACGGCCTATTCAACAAAGGATTTCTCATATCTTGAGGTTCCAGATTGGTTCTCTCCCTTTAACCTATCTGGGTATTCCTATCTCTGTAAGTAGACTTCCCAGAGAGTTTGGTAGAATATCTCGGACAAGTTTCATGCAAAGGTTAGGCATTGGACTCATCGATGGTTGTCTTTTGTTGGGTGGGTTTTCTTGCTTAAGTATGTGGTGCAGGCTATTCCTATTTATAGGTGCATGTTATAGGTAGCTCCAGCTGGGTTTGTGAAGGATATGGACTCTCTGGCTAGACAATTCTTATGGGCGGGTAGCTTGTCCTCATCTAAATGGAGCCTGATTAAATGGGATGTTGTTTGTAGCCCAAGGTAGGTGGGGGGACTTGGTTTGCGGAAGGCAAGTTGGTCCAGATTGGCATTGGCTGCAAAGCTTTATTGGAGGTGGTGTGTGGAATAGGATCATAGCTGGGCTAGGATCTTATCCCACAAGCATCTTCTAGGGATTTGTAAGGAGGAGCTTCCCAGGTTCCCTCTGGTAGGGAAAGGCTCGATGATTTGGGGAACACTTAAGAAATGGGTTGCACTAATCAAGGAGGGCCTATTCTGGATTTGTAATAAGGGGGTTGAGGCTATGTTTTGGTCTGATTCTTGGGATGGTTACACACCCATTCTACGTCAGTACCCTAATTTGGAGGCTCTGTCGCAGAGCTTTTTGGAGGCTGTAGACATCGAAAATGTACTGATTGGCATCATGCACCTGATCCTAACTTACTAACATCATTTCTTCCTAAATCATCCCTCGGTCTAACCATTTAATCAAATTCCCCTATCTGATTAAATTCATCAATATTCATCTCCTAATTAAATAAATCATTTTATCTAATTAAGTCACTTTCTCTTGTTAATTAAATCATTCCATCTTATCTAATTATCCCTATTTAATTAAATAATCAATTTATTTGATTAAACCTCTAAAGTCTATCTATTAAATTTAATAAATTAAAACCTTATTGAATTTAATCTAACATCATCCCTTTTAATTGAATAAATCAAAATCTTTATTTAATTAGCCTCTTATCATATTCCTCTCTCATTTGATTTAAATAAATCCATAAATCTAAGTCAAATAAGTCACATCATCAAATCTCCCATTAAGTTAATTAACCCTTGATTAATTTAATCTAATCTCATGTCACATCCTCTGGATAATGCAACTTGCACATGAAAATGGATTTAATTCATTTATTAAATCCCTATTTTCCTCACAAGGCATCTTTTTGGAATATTCTCTTAATTTGAATTCAAAAATTCCAAGTCAACATGTACATCCAACAAAGCAATAACTTCATCTTACATGTCCTTTTGCCTTGAGCCAAGTGGCATTTATTGCATTTTTCCTTCCCTCTTACATGTCATTTCAACAAATTTGAATTTCAAATATTGGCATTTATTGGCACAAACCCCAAATCTTGCACAACCATCATCCATTCATAGCTTGACAAGTGGCACCATATCATTGAATGAAAGTTAGTCCCACATTGCTCAAAATTGGATTTTCATCCATCTTGAAATCCTATAAATGAAGAGCTCCTCTCCTCATTTGATCATCCACTTTCCAAGCAAAGTTACCATGCTAAAATACTTAGCCATTTTCATCCATCATTTGAGTTCTTAGCTAGGTTATTGCAGATTTTTGGCTTGGAGCTCTCACCTTCATCATCAAAGTGGATCAACACTCTTCAACAATCATCAAACTTGCATCTTAGGGATTGGGAAAGGGCTAATTTTCACATCAAATTGGCACCAATTCCCCCATGGGATTGAGAGTTTGCTTGCTAAATTAGGATTCAATCTTGTTTTTATCATTTCATTGTGTTTTTCATCATTTTCTTCATAATTTGAGCTATGTTAATGAATCTCATGGGGAATTCATGTTTAGGCTTGCATTTCCTTGTTTAACTTGTTTAATCATGTTGTTTTGCAGGTACCTAAGTTTGGGTTCACACAAAGGCCGATTGGTCTAGAGTGAGTGATTTTAAGAATTTTGACCTTGGTGGATAGGTGGAAGGACCCTAGTGAGTGGCATGTTCTCGAGTTGGAGGAGGATGGTATTGTGCTCCAGAATATCTTGGTTGGTCATCAATGCAACTCCCTTAGGGATAAGGATATTCTAGCTTGGAGCCCGAACCCAAAGGGTGTTTTTACTATGGCAAGTGGTTATCAGGAGTTACTTTCTTGTAAGTTTGGGGGGGTGGAGGTCCCTTGGTGGAAATGTGTGGAACAAGTTTTCATGGCCTAAGTGTAATTGTTTTGTTTGGACTCTTACTTGGAATAGATGTTTGACTTGGGAGAATCTTTGTAAGCACGAATTCCAGGGCCCCTCTATGTGTGTTTTGTGTGGTTGCAGTGAGGAGGATTCTCCCCATTTATTTTTTTGATGTTCTTATTCTATGTTGCTCTGGCATTGGTGGTGGGGCGTTTGGAAACATCCTTGTGTTCATGCATCTTCTCTTGTTGAATTTTGGACTAATCTTGGAAGGCCCCCCCTCCCAGGCCTCTTTTCTCCAAATTTTGTGGAACGTTGGTCCTACTTTGGAAATTTTGGTTGGAAAGGAATCGTAGGATTTTTCATGGAGAAAAGTTGTTGGCTCATCAAGTTTAGCACATAATTATTAGTATGATCCAGGAGACAGTGGAAGCTAAATGCGAAGTGATCCTTCCATTAGAAAGAAGAGATGATGAGATTGTGAATAGATTGGGGGTGTAGGGGTTGACTCCAATCTCTGCAAGTGTTAGAAGAGGTAGGAGTGTGAAAATTAAGGTTCAAAGGGTTGGAAGATGGATGCCTCCTTCGACGGAGTTTCTGAAGATTAATACTGATGGCTCCTCTAGAGGCAACCCGAGGCTTGCTGGTATTGGTGGAATTGGTAGAGACTGTATTGGTTCGGTCATTTTTCTTTTCTCCATCCATAAGGGGCAGAATTCTAACAACCTTATGGAAGGGTTGGTGATTCTTTAGGTTATTGAACGTGCTTGCGCCTTGGGTTGGCGAAACGTTATCTGTGAATCTGATTCACATATTATTGTTAATTTGTTGCTTGAGAAAGGGGTGGCTGATGTTAATTGGCAAATCGTGTTAGTGGTTAGACAGATTTTGCAAAGGTGCTCTACTTTGGAAGTGGTGTCTTTTGTCCACATTCTGTGTGAATGGAATAGGGTGGTTGATTGTTTGGCCAAGTGGGCTTCTGAGCATGAGGATGGTTGGAGGATTGAGGGGTAGAGACAGTTATCTCCTGAGTATGTTCTTGATCTAGAGAAGGTCATTGCTGATGATATGGAGGGATAAGTTGTAGATGGCTGGTTGGTTGGTGATTTTGTTTGTTCTTGTTGTTTTGGATTTTCCTTTATGGGAGCTAATGGGCTCCCTTATTCTTATGTACTGGTAATCTTTCGACTTCAATAAAGTTTTTACCCCTTTTATAAAAAATAAATAATATAAACTATTATATAATATAAATTAATATATTACCTACATAATATAGGTTAACTTATTTACCTACAAATTATTACCTGTAATATAAGATATAAATAGATGAATCCAAATCTCTATAAAATAGTTAATTGATTTTTGTAAGATTTTTTTTAATAAAAGAAATAACAATTACATACATAAAAAAAATCATTGTTAAAAAAATGTCAAAATAAATCACATTTATTTATTTTAGAAAGATTTAATGAAATGATTTTATAAAGAAAAAAAATAAAAAATCATTCCTTAAAAAATGTTTAATTTGCTTTATCCACCAATAACACACAAAACTTTTTTAACCAATCATATGCACTAAAAATATTTTTTATAATTTATAAAGTAAAATATTTTACAAATTGACTTTACAAAATTAAATTTTATTTTAATTTTTGTTTAAATATTGTTTTTGTTTGGTGGAAAACTAAATTATTAATAACTAGTTAACTAAAAAAAGCCAAAGTCATTACAATAGTACTATGTCAATGGCAAGTACTAATAATAGTTTATTTAATTTTAGAAAGAAGATAGATTATATTAGCAACGTGATATTTATTTAATTAATCAAGAAAGAATAAAAGTAAGAATGAATTAATTAAATAATTAAAATTATTTCATTAATAGAGGATTACATGTAGAAGATAAGATTGACATGGATAAAATTGTTTGTTAGATAAATCAAATCTTATCTAGACTTAAGTGATTAATGAATAATTAAATAATAAAGATATTATTTAATTATAGAAGATTGTGATAAGTAGGAATCATCATTTTGAATTAAATAATGATTTTAATTCAAAATTCAAGGATATTGGATTAAATTGAATAAATAATTTTTTTTTAATTAAAGAGAGAAAAGACCAACAAATAATTAAATAATTATTTAATTATAGTGGAAAGTGACATAGGAAATTAAATAAATAAACATTTATTTATTTTTAGAAAGAAAATAAGTTTAATTAGTGACCTAATTAAATAAATAATATTTAATTAATTAAAGGGAAATAAAGATGGGAATGACTGAATTAAATTATTAAAATTATTTAATTAATAGAGGATATATGGTCATAGGTAAAATTATTTAATTATGAACAATGAAGATGAAAGAATTATGAAGAAATTAAGAGTCGCACACCTAGGACAATTTTTAGTGTCTACATTTTGCCCCTCTTTGATACAATATAGTTTATCGCATTGTGTCAAATAAAAAGATATGCCCCAGTGAAAGTAGGATGAGGAAGGATGACGAGGAAGTAGTGGTATGCCCCCTCGAGAGGATAGGAGAGTTTGAAGAATAGGAGTGTGCTCTTGAAATGAATAAGATTTGAAGGACAAAAGGATAGAGGAAAATATATAAGGATGGTGAAGATGTAGAAAAGAAGTGTTAGCACAGAAGACGTGGATGTTAGTATTAGAATGACTTCAATATTTTGTTGAAACATAATAGGCCTTGCATTAATCATCATTCGGCATTAAATGATACAAATGGATAACAAACACCATGATATGAGATAGACCAAGGTGTGCAAGGTCATCCACCTACTAAAAATAGACAGTCGCAGACAAGGAATGTCCTAACTCATACTAAGGGAAAAGTTGCCCCAATTTTTTGTCAAGACAACTGCAAACAACAATCAAATAAAAGACGAGTCATGAGACATCATCACTCCTCTAAATCCTTCATGGGACATCCTCAAGGAAGCTAGTAACCTAACTTGAAGACAAAACCAAAAGGCAGTCAAAGAAAAAGAGTCCTGAGACATCCTTGCTTCTCTAAATCCTTCATGGGACATCCTCAAGAAAGCTAGCAAACAGACTCAACGATAAAGCCAAACGAAAAGATAAGACAAAACAAGCCATAATGTCAACAACCGGTAAGAATATTTGCCAAAATTTGATCTTGTTTGTTGTTTAATTGTCTAGGGGATTGACAGGATGATTGTTTGATAAAGCTTGGTTTCAAGAGTGACACATATCGTATAAGATGTTGAGTCTAGTTTTGATCATGTGACCACCTGTATAAGGCAATGATGAAGCCTGGTTTCAGAAAGACACATTTCGTATAAGACGTTGCGTCTAGTTTCGATCATGTGAATATCTATGTAAGGCAATGATAAAGCTTGACTAAATGACAATGTCTATTTTCAGGAAGGACACATCCTATATAAGACATAGGTTAATTGTTTTAGTTTTTTTAGTGTTTTGACAATTTGTTTGGTTTGACTTAATGACCTTGTTGACTTGTTTGTCTTGTTGATATGTGAATAGTCTTGATGTTTTGACAATTGCTTGTGTTTGATGATAATGTCTGACTTATTTTGACTGACATGACGAACCCTAAAGGACTGACCTAGTGAGGCCTCGAGGGCTCATCGACAGATGGCCTTGCCTATGTTATACATGTAGAGACCTCGTAGTTTGACCTGACTTTAATTAACATGACTGACTGAAAAAATATTTCATTTATTTGAAGATATCCGATGTATGTGACAGTGAATGTGAAGAACCCTAATGGATTGGCCTAGTGCAGCCTCAAGGGCTCATCAATTGATGGCCTTGCCTACGTTATACACGCAGAGACCTCGTAGTTTCACATAACCAATGAATTTGTCATATTGACTAAGGATTGAGTCACAATTTTATTTTGCCAAGCCTAAAGGATTGACCTAATGCCTCGGGGCACATCAATAGATGGCCTTGCCTATGTCCAGTCTCAAAGGCAATGTAGTTCGATAATGACAAAGATTGACTTGTGCGACTAACTTTGACTCTATTTTTTGGGTTTTTGAAATGTTTTCTGGATGTTTTTGGGTTTTTTTTTACATGTTTTGATTTCTTTTTTTTGTCTTTTTTAAGTTCTATGATGTTTTATGAGGATCATGACAAATGCATGTGAATGATGCCTATAAGAAAGCGAGAAAGCATGCACAAGAATCCAAGGACAACCATGATCTTTCCCCTCGTCAAGTTGAAAACCAATTGACAGGTGATGAGGATGATGACGACGTTGTTTGACGTGGGAAGGACCCATCCCAAAACAACGTGAGGATGATGATAATATGAATAAAGAATTGAGGTCTCAGCAAGGCTAGGAACAAAACCAAGGAATATTTTGGATGATGTATGAGGTTGCATAGCAAGATTGTATGGATTAGGCTTGTTGCATTTGGAATGACTTCTTTTCAGGACTGAATGGGATGATAGAAGGATGTTGGATAAGCGGATTAGAATCCTTCAACCAATGACAAGGGAAATCCAAGTCTATAAATAGGTATGGAAGGATAATGGATGGCTTTGGTAAAAGATAATCGACATGAGGATTATTGGTTGGAAGAATTATCATATGGTCTCCAAGGACTATGTCACATATAGGGATAATGAGGCTATGAAGGTAATGACATGATATTTCATGGAAAGTGTATGACCATCAGATAGACATGTCAAGAGTTTTCCCAAAGCATGATTCATGTTTGTACCCCAATCCTTATCGACTTAAAAGTAGGTGCAAAAATGGATGGGAGAGATAGGGATTAAATTAATAGATGGAAATGTCATAAGAAATTTCATGCGAAGGGTATGGGAGATGAGACAAATTACCCCCAAGTGTAAAGGTCCACGTAGATAATTTCTTACACATGACGCATGTTTACCAAGTTTCCATCATGGTACTTATCCAAAGCGCCATAAGAATGGTTTTCACTATTGGACGAAATTTTTCTCTTGAATTTTTTTCTTGACTTTTTGAATTTTTTTTGGTGTCACCAAGATACCTGTTTGCTAGGTTTTCATCAAGGTGATAATTTTTTTTATTTTTTATTTTTTTGTATTTTTTTGATGGCCTTGATGCTTTAGATGATCACTAATTGTGTTGAATCCATTGATGGTGCTGATGTAGAGACTGGTGCTATGATATGCCAATAATGACCTTAATGAAGTAGTTGCCTTGTCAAGATCATCATGCTTGCATACAATTGATTGATGTCATTGTGATCCTTGTTGATACTAGAGTTGGCCTTATCAGAATACGCACATTGTGATAGAGTGTCATGGGAGTTTTTACAATAAAGAGTTGCTACCAAGATGCGACAGATTTGTGACATAGGATTTTTAGACTTTAGGCAAGATGTAGGATTATGATGGATGATCGTAGATGTGTTTGGAAATTTTGATGTAGGAATTTTCATTTTCCAAAATTGGGGTGATAGATGACGGAGATTGGATTTCGGATTGGGATAATGTTTGGAACCGTGACTTTTATATGCCTTGTATGATGACCATTTTGAAGGAGGTGGACATTTATTATATGTGGGAGTCCTCTTTTCTCGTGGCTCCACATTTTGATTGACTTTTGGATTTGGAATATTTTCTTTGTTTGGTCCATTTTTCTTTGTGATCCATTTTAACTTCATTTGTCCACTTGGATTTTTGTTTGATTCAATGGCCCTTGACATTTGATCTTGAACTTTGGATTTGTAATAATTTTCTTTTTGTTGGTTCCAAATAAAAAGTTTATTCATGTTGGAATGACAGTTAATGGTGTGGATGGAAGGAGTGTTGACAACAACCTTATGGTAAGAAATACTCATGGACCCCATTTTGATGTTTGTATCAGATAAAGTTACCCCCAATATTGAGGAGGTACCAATAACATCATTTGTTTCTCTGACTAAATAATAGCCAAGGCCTTGATGTCTAGGATTTTCATAAAACTACATTGGTTCTCGAATGCCTTGCTCATGTATGCCTAGTCCTTTTCCTTTATATTGCATGCCCTAACATATTCTTTTTGCAATGGGCTATTTGTCATTTTGGAAGCAAGATGTGAACCCATCATTGTGGAAACTATTGCTTGAAATATTATCCTCTATGAGAAAGCCTGATTTAACAAAAGTGGTTGATCCTAGTTGATAGGATATTTTGGCGTCATCATTTGTCAGGCTTATGTCTTCTTGGTCCCTTAAGACATCAATTTGATCAATAATATCTTTTGTGCCTTCATCTTTGACTTGGTCAATGATAGCTTCCTTATGTTCTTCTTGAATGTAGTCTATGTCATTTGTTTGATTATCTATGTGTCCCAAGGAGGCAAGTTTCTCATTTTGGGAAGTGATGATATTTGGCGCTTGGATAGGGTCATCTTCAAGTGTTTGATCATGAATGACATAAAGGTCGATGAGTGGATCATTTTGGATTTATTGATCAAAGATGGGTTTGTCTTGAATGATATGGTTGGGAATGGAATCTTGATCAAGGATAGGTGTATTGTGGATGCCTTGATTATCTAGAAGAACTTCTTGGATGAACTTAAAGATAGGGTCGTGGGATGGACTAATGTGATCTTGACATGAAGGTGAAGCCATGATGTCATCCTTTGGACTTTAAATTTGACATGTATCCTCAAGTTTTGTAGATGGGATGTGACTTTGGAGACCATGACTAGATGTGTTTTCATGACTAGATGTAGATTGAGATGGAATGGATTGGAAGGGATTAGTGGATGAAGTACTAGGATAGGACATGGAGGCTTGGAAGGGATTAGTGGAAAGTTGGTTTCCCTTGTTAAGGTTAGGATAGGTATGACTAATAGATGTTTTTCATGGATTAATGGCATGGATTATGCTAAGGGACTCTTGATATTGAGGGTAGATGGATGGAGGATTAGGGTTTATGAGTTGTTGGTATAGAGAATTAATCCATTGTCGCTTGAATTCTAAGGCTTGTTGGGCTTGACCATTGCAGATTAATTTGTATTCCACTTGACTAGCAAGCATATCAAGGTGAATGGAAGACATGGTGGTGAGGTTATGATGAAAGGTGGAGTATGACTAAAGTATGTGATGTGAGGTCTAAGGTATGACAATGCAAAGAGGGTGACTTAAGTGTTGGAAATAGGATGCCATTTAATTGCAATCCTAAACATTATTTATTTAATGTGTCTCCTAAGTCCTTGGAAAGTGTTCTCAAACACTAGGATTAGAGAGAGATTAATTTTGGATGAAATAATCATGTTAATTGATATTTGTAATTAATTCTAAATATTAGGAGCATGTGAGGGTGTCCAAGATGAGTTCCTAAATAATAGGAGCACACGAGGCACCCACATGGAAGGTGGCACTCACCTTGAGTTAAGTTAACTGTTTGGTAAGAGATAACACTTTTGAATGCATGTAAAGATCTTAGGAGTTAGGGTTTGATGTTTACATGCATGAAGTTTAGTTCAGTTCATATCACTTCAGTTTAGTTCAGTTCAGAATCAATTTAGTTTAGTTTAGTTTAGTTCAATTATGGTTCAGTTATCTGTAGTTAGTTTTAGCTGAATGCTAGTTGACTTCAATTAACTTGGAATGCATGACTAATGACTCGAGTTGCATGATAGATAACATGTAAATTCCTTCAGTTAACAGGGGATGAACATTCTTGCATGAATGGTGTTGATAAATGTTTCAGTTAACAAGAAATGACTTGAACCCAACTTGGGCACCCAAGTTGTCTTCTTGGAATTAACTCCTTTGCATGGTAAGATATTTCATAAGGCTAAGTTAAGTGGGCCCACTCTTGGGAGCTTACTTTGAGGATGAAGCCTTGAAGATATTTACAGAATAAAGGTTGAGTTGGCACTTAAGTTTGGGATTCCCAAATGCATGAAGATGAGGATTTGACATTGTTCTTCACGACATAACTCTACTTGCAAGAGATAGGCATACCTTTTAGGGATAGGGCTTGAGCATTGTAATTGTAACTCATGTTGAGTTTACAAAGTTGTTTATTACCTATATATCTCAAGCAAGTTGAGGAGATTTGGTATCAGTTTTATTGCAGGTTGTGAAGAAGATTTGGTGAAGGCAAAAGAAGCATTCTCAAGCAAGAATCGAAGCTATTGTAATCTACTTTAGAGATTGAATAATAGATTAATTCTTGGTGAAGTTTTTTCCTAAAAGGGTTTCTCCATGGTATATGCTTGTGTATCTTTCTAATATCCTGTCTAATTCTTCTACAACTTCTGTCTTCATTCTACAAATGATAAAATGAATTAATCAAATAATCACGCACAAAGAATCTATAACAAAGTAAAAGCATCTTTAGATCAACAATCTTAAAGTTTTACAAAGTATTAAGCTACATAAACACCTCAATTTTAAACATTTGGTATCAGAGTTGAGGTTGGGTAGAGTATTGGGACACTTTTCTCTTAAAAGATTAGAGGTTTTTTTGTTGTAGTGGGAGCTTTTACTTTTTTGGTCATTGTTGATTTTGGAAAATAAGTTTGTTACAAGAGGTATATATTCTTGCTTTAGAGGATGTTTATCATGTGTAAGTAAGAGCTTGGATTCACAGGTTTAGTGTGAGCTTATGACAAAAATATGGTTTTGATTATGTGCATCATGATGCCATGGGATTTCTTAGTATCACGGTTCAGTGGGAGGATTTGGCAATGAAGTGGATTCTTGGTTGTAGGATGGTTTTGTTATTATGTCATGGTATACTCTTGATTAGCAGTTTAGAGTTGTGGCATGGTACATGTTATGATAATTTTGACCATGAGGAAATGTTTGAAATTCCATATGCTTTTGAAAGTAATGGTTTGATGTTTATCTTGTTGCCATGTATAGCTCGGTATCACAGTTCTGTGGGAGCTTTGGCAGGATACAGTGATCTTCATGAAGAGGACGGTAGTCACGATGCCATGTGTGACTTAGTACCATGGTTCAATGGGAGTTGTTGGCAGTTATGTGGATGCATCATTGGTAAGGTTATCTTCATGTGATTGGGGATATGGTTTTTTCTTGGTTTAGAGTGGTTGCTATTATGTCATGGTTTACTCTTGATTCTAGATTAGAGTTTGGCATATTTCATGTTCTCTTGAGACCGGGATGTATGTTATGGTACATGTAATCTCCTAAGAGGAGATGGTTAGATCATGGATGTCATGTTTATGTTCAATATTAGAGCTTTGACATTTATCTTGTGTAGTTCTCTTATGTGTTGGGTACATTAATCATTTGCTTGATTACTTCATTATAGTGCTATGTTGCATTTGGAGTTTGGCATGGATTGGTTGGTTACAGGTCCTCATGGATACTTGGAGAAATAGGTGAGGCTTGAGTTCTCTTATGGTTAGAGACATATGTTGGAATAGTTACTAGCAAGAAAAGTTATTTTCAACAGTAAAGACCGAGAAGCCTACACATTGGTTGAACGTGAGATCAACACACTCGACGGTTTAACATGCCTCCAAAGAGGCAGTTTGGTTACAAAGACTTGGGAAAGGTATTGGTTTTAATTGCAAGTAAGTTAAACTTGAATGTGATAGTTAGAGTGCTATGTGTTTAGCCAAAAATCCTATGTATCATGCTCGTACTAAGCATGTTGATGTTAAGTATCACTTTGTGTGAGAAATGGTTGAGAGTGGGAAGGTATTAATTGAGAAAGTCGACAATTTAATTAATGTTACAAATTATCTTATGAAACCAGTTCCTTCAGATAAGTTCTATTGGTTTTAATCATTTGCTTGGACCTTCATGATTATGCAAGTTGCATTTGAAGTTGGCATGGATTGATTAGTTGGTGCAGGAAGGCCATTGGCCTTAAGTTCTATACTTGATTTATAAGTATTCCTTGTTTAGAATAATTGCAATGTATAATGTCAAGTGGGAGAATGTTGGAAATAGGATGTCATTTAATTGCAATCCTAAACATTATTGATTTCATGTGTCTCCTAAGTCCTTGGAAAATGTTCTCAAACACTAGGATTAGAGAGAGTTTAATTTTGGATGAAATAATCATGTTAATTGACATTTGTAATTAATTCTAAATAATAGGAGCATGTGAGGGCATCCAAGATGAGTTCCTAAATAATAGGACCGTATGGGGCACCCACATGGAAGGTGGCACTCACCTTGAGTTAAGTTAACTATTTGGAAGTAAGAGATAACACTTTTGAATGCATGTAAAGATCCTAGGAGTTAGGGTTTGATGTTTACATGCATGAAGTTCAGTTCAGATCATATCAGTTCAGTTCAATTTAGTTTAGTTTAGTTTAGTTCAGTTTAGCTTAGTTCAATTCAGTTCAATTCAATTCAATTATGGTTGTTATCTTCAATTAACTTGGAATGCACAACTAATGACTTGAGTTGCATAAAAGATAACAGGTAACTTCCTTTAGTTAATAAGGGATGACCATTCTTGCATGAATGGTGTTGATAAATGTTTCAGTTAACAAGAAATGACTTGGACCCAACTTGGGCACCCAAGTTGGGTTCTTGGAATTAAATCCTTTGCATGGTAAGATATTTTAGAAAGCTAAGTTAAGTGGGCCCACTCTTGGTTGTCTACTTTGAGGATGAAGCCTTGAAGATATTTATAGAATAAAGGTTGAGTTTGCACTTCAGTTTGGGATGCCCAAATGCATGAAGATGAGGATTTGACATTGTTCTTCATGACATAACTCTACTTGCAAGAGATAGGCATGCCTTTTAGGGATAGGGCTTGAGCATTGTAATTGTAACTCATTTTGAGTTTACAAAGTTGTCTATTGCCTATATATCTCAAGCAAGTTGAAGAGAGTTGGTATCAGTTTTATTGTAGGTTGTGAAGAAGATTTGGTGAAGGAAAAAGAAGCATTCTCAAGTAAGAATCAGAGCTATTATAATCTACTTTAGAGATTGAATAATAGATTAATTCTTGGTGGAGTTTTTTCCTAAAAGAGTCTCTCCACATTATATGCTTGTGTATCTTTCTAATATCATTTCTAATTGTTCTACAACTTCTGTCTTCATTCTACAAATGATAAAATGAATTAATCAAATAATCACCCACAAAGAATCTGTAACAAAGGAAAAGCATATTTAGATCAACAATCTTAAAGTTTTACAAAATATTAAGCTACATAAACACCTCAATTTTAAACATTGTCTAAGGTATGCAACCTATGCTATGCAACCTAAGCTATGTTTTTGGATTTTTTAGATATAAGGAATGAATGCTAGTGCAACTATGTTTTTGGTCTTTTTTGGAAAATAAGGAATGCTAATGGTAATGTGCTAATTTATGTCTAAAATGATGGTGTCCTAAATTGACTATGTCTAAGTATGTGATAGTGTAGGCAAGATTTTAAAGGTAATCAATTTTGGGAGATTTGAAAAGAGGTTACTAACCGTCCAAAGTTTAACCAACACTTCAATTTAGTTTGTCAAAGGACTTTTTTTTAGAGACAAAGACCAAGAGACATAGTGAATTCCCAAATTGGACTGACGAGCTGGAAAAGACTCACCAATATGACAAAAGATAACAAGTGTGACAAGTGACTAAGTTCAATGACAATTTTCCTTGAAGAAAAGGTTTATCCAAAGTATGGAAAGTTGGCCTATTTTAAAATCTGCAAGGGTGATTGTCCTAAAAAGTTTTATTAATCTGAAGATAACTAGGACTCCTAAAATGTAACTAAGGTTTGCAACTAGTATGTCTATGGCTATGGCTAAATGATACTTAAAGGTGCAATGATGAAAAGTGTGAGAGAATCTTTCTAGTTTCTATTCAAAGATCACTATGAAAGGATAATCAAAGATTGGTTTTGACTGTTTGACTTTAGACTGTGATAGTGGAATTTTTTTTTCTGATTGTCAAGAAATCACTGTTTAGATTAACAAATGTGGTTCGTAATAGCAGATGCAGTTCGTAATAGCAGATGCAATTTACTGTAAATAGGAACTATTTTTTTTGTAATTTTTGGAAAAGTTTGCAAGTTTGTTTTAGTTTGATTTTGATCAAATTTTGGAAAAATAGAAGACATTCAAAAAACATTTTGTTTTGGTTTAGTTTTGATGTGAAAACGTTTAAATTCAAACAGACAAGTACGATCCCATGGTTGTCGAGGACAATATCTGCTAAGTTCCCACTTGGAATTCTCTAGCTGCACTTATTCAGAGTGGATGATTAGAAGCTTGACCACACTGGCTCCCCTCCACGACACTCACTTCTCTAGGTCATCCAAGCTTCGAGTTCTCATGAATCTCCCATGAAAAACTCTTCATCTCTACTAAGAATCGCAAGTATGTGGGATGGATTCAGAGGTCCAACCTCTTGCACTAGCAAATATAGGGATTTTGGTAATCTAAAAACAAATTGCTTTTAATAAGGGCACCCGTTTAGGTGGCTATATGTGAGGCAAGATTAACTTGTCTATATAACAAATCTGCACCTGTAATGCTAGTTTTCCATTAGCATTCACATTTGCATACCAGTCAGGAGTAGCTTAACTTTAGCTCATTATCAGTTTGAGTCATCTTGGGGTGAGTACTTTTTCCCACCAAGACAAGCCTAGATCTAGAGTTAATAACAATTTCTCTTACACCTAGGATCACACAAGTGTGCAAGGGGAGAGGATACTTTTATTATTAAATTGGGTTTTAATCTAAATAGAGTGTGCAAAGGCACCAAACACAGTAGAAAATTGTTTATTTTAAGCACCAAACAAAGTATGATATAAGCTAATTAGACAAATAGTTTCAAAATCAATTCTTCAATAAATGTCTTACATCAGATTTCATTATTAGTTTCAATTTTAGCCTTCAACAAACGAGAGTTGCAACTTTAGATCTTGGCCAAACAAAGCTGCAAAATAAACATTAAATTTCCCTTGCCACACACTGAGAACAGATTATTAGTAACCAAAAAATCCTAACTTATTGATCTGAAAAATGCAGAAAACTAAAAATTATTTGTAAACAAAACCTAAGCCAGGCAGTTGTGTCGAGAAATGACAGATGCAGTGCACGGAAAAGGTTAGATGCATTGCAGGAAAATCAATTGTAGCTTATGGTATGGCTATTGTGGTGTGGTACAACGGATGTGACTCGTGTTGTTGGTGGTTGCGGCAAAACATACTGGCAGATGTGTCACTCTGTCTTGGCGATTGCATCAAATCATATGAAATTTGCAAAAAGTATGTCCTTCATGTCGGGTTCACCAAATGTAGCATAGGGAAAATTCACAGATTAAGCAATTCAAAGTGTAAACAAAACTTAAACCTAAGCTAACAATAAAGAACAATGCAATATAAAGCATGAATAAAAGAAAGATCTCACCAAACCCCTTATGCATTCCATGGATCACCTTCATTGCACTTCTCCATTTTGTTGTAGTATAAATGCCCTTAGATTTCTCTTAAGTATGCAAGTATGGCCTAATGATAATGATAATATCAAAACATCATAGATTTATAAAGTTGCTTCCAAAACTCATAAGATTTTGGGAGGAGTAAAAATGATAGAGGTAAAGCCAATTTATAGAAAATATGATTTTTGAATGGCAGGCTCAGATTAAAAGATAAATCTACGATTAGGATTAAAAGATGTGACATGCAATAGGGTTAGGGTTAAATTAGTGTAAGTGATAAAGCATGAATGGTGAAGATTAAATTAAAAAGTAATTAGATGATAGGCTCTTTATTGTGGGATTTTCCCACCACAAAAGTCTCACTCCTGAGAAAATTTCTGTGAGTTCACCTGAGAAAAATCCAGTCAGTTAAAATTTCTAGAAATTCCTTATTTGACGCTTGCAAATCCCATTCAACGGCTGAAAAATCTCGGTGATGATGGCTGAAAATCAAGGCTCTTTATCCTTATCTTAACATCACTGCCATTGTGTTTTTTGCGTATCTATGCAACAAGGCTGCAATAAATCTCGTCGATCTCTACATAAAATTGAACTTCATAAACCCTCAAACTGCCATATTTTCATATCTACTTTCGTTTACTCTACTTTGGTAGGGTTTCGTAAATTTTTCCTACAAACTTCACCCATTTTATTCAACATAAAGACATCATATCCTTGATAAGGAGACATAATTTATTCATGTGGAGGTGAGATAATGGAGGGGAAATGCTTTCAGTCAAAGCTCGGAGATGCCAAGGGCACGTATCCCCACTCTAGGTTAACGCATCCAAATTTTGTTATCTCCTCTTTTATATTGATGCATTACAGAAGAATTCCTTCACCTTTACCTTCATCTTCACATTCTCTCAAAGTGTTCTTTGAGGCACCTAAAATTTGGGGTTTTATTTTAAACACTGTTTCCCAGTTATCCACAACGATGTAGATCTAACAACAATTGAAGTGCAAATGTGGTTGGTTTGGGAGTTGTGGTGTTTAAATCCCAAAATGAAATCTCCCTCCAACAAACTTTTAAAAAATGTCATTCCCCTCGAGTCGGATACATCTAAGAAATCATCATATATTTGGTGGAAGAATGAGCCTCTTGCCCAAAGTTACAAACGTAAATTAAAAATATATCGCATGCATTTGTCTATTTGCATCATGAGTTGGAAATGATCTTTTCAATGGCTTTTAGGTGAACTTTTATCTGTCATTATCTTTCAGTTGTTAATTACTAGCAAAAACATATGGCAAGTTTGAGTATTTGTTGTATCCCCAAATCTTGAGAGGTCTATATCATGGTTCGATATTCTCTATATCCAAATTTTACTATGTTTTCTCTTGATTACTGTGATAGCATCTAATTTGCAGAATGTTGTGGGGGAACTTTCTAAAGCTGGAGTTTCCTTGCAGATATATTTGTTATTATTTGAGTTTAAAAAATACTCGAAAGAAGAGAGCTAAAATTCTCGACTAGAAAAATTTGTTGATGTGCGCAAAAACTCTTTTGAAACTTCTTTAAAGAGGTGTAACTGAACAGAAAAGTGAAACTACTTTGCAGTTGTAGACATCTAAATTTGGACACTTAATTTATCCAAATTCATCCCCTTTCATCTTTTTTCGTTAATTAAGTAATACTGCTATTATTTAATTAATATCCTTAATTCTGCCAAATCCCTAAAGTATTTAATTAATAATTAAATACTTTACTCTCTTAATCCCTTTTCATCAAATGAATTAAATAAATATTACATTTATTTAATTCCTCACATGTCATTTTCATCTAATCCTAATCCATCTCTAATCTCTTCATTAGGGATGTGCACATGCCTAATCCTTGATTAGGATGTGACACATCCTCCAACTTTTGCAAGTTGACTTCTAATCCTCATTTATCTTCTAATCCGATTAATTAATCTTAATCATACCTTGGTCAACTCTCCATCCCCCAAGGAATTTTAATTCCTTTTTATTCCTCCAAGAATCCCTTTTCCCATGCATCTTCTAGAATCTTTGACTTGTCACATCAAGTCACATGTGACAAACTCCCACCTTTTGGGAACATTGTCTTATCCACTAGATTCTTCCAATCATTGTGAATTTAAAATTCACTTTTATTCACCCAAGATTCTTCCCATCCCAATGTACTTGCAAGGTACTTGTCCTTCCTCCACATCATGTACCTTTCGGCCACCTCACCTCCACCTCATATCCCCTTAGCCACTTTACCATCCACATGTCAAGATGTGGGGACTTGTGAGTTCTCAATTTACCATAGCCCTTCATCTTGACCTTGTTGGATGAATCTCAACCGTTGAATTCTCTAGAGAATTCAAATTCTTCTATAAATCCCCCCTCCTCAAGGGCATTTTTCAAGACTTTGATTTTGAGCAACCTTATGCTGCCAATTTGCATTCTCAAGCATTTACTATCACTTAGCCATCCATTTTGATCATTTTGCATATTCAATCTTGCATCTAGTTACATCAAAAGCCATCCAAGGAGCACATAAATCCATCAAAATCAAGGGCCAACCAAGGAGTCTTCAACAGCAAGGAAGGTATAATCGGTTTACATTTGTATTTCATCTATTTTCCTTGTTTTATCAATCTTTAGGCTAATCATTGAAGTGTTCTTAGCATTTTTCCACTTGCATTTTTAGTTATTTTGCACATTAGAGTAGGGTAAAATTCCAAGGTACACAGCAGTAACAAGTATGATGAGATGGTCCATACAAAGGGAGAAGCTTAAACATTTATGGCCCTAGGATAACTCAAAACATTTGAATTGGTGTAAAACTAAAATATTAGGCATAGCAAGAAAGAAGATGAAGCATGTTTGTAAGGGAATTCAAGAACAAATAACATTGAGAATGTCTATAAGTAGTCTACAATAAGCACTCTAAATTGTTAATGCCTAGATTGGTCCAAAATTCATGTGAGCTATTGCAAGATGAGAAAAAGAGATAAGCACTTCAAAGGTTTTTGTTTGTGTATTCCTTGCAACTCTTTTGACAATAGTTTATCCATTTTTATGCTCGAACATTAGCTCAAAATATTGTTAGATCAATCTCAGTCTTTGAGGAGCCTTCAGGATATGCCAAAAAGCATTCATAGGTGCTTGTACATGTCTGAACTTCATGGTGGTATTGTGTGCATGTCCTGTACTTCATTATAGTACCAAATTTGGCCAAACCTTGCACAGGTTTGGTTAATTCTCAACTTATTAGGCTGTAAGAATCAGTTTGGGTCAAACCTGTATTGAAACAAAAAATCTAAATTTCTTTAGGAGTATCTTAAAATTTTGAGAAAGAGCCTAATGATACTCCATATTGTAAAGGAAAAACCCTATAATGGAAAATATTAAAGGAAATGGTGGATCCTCCCGACGTTAAAGTTTCTTTACAATTTTTCAATGGAAATGAACCTGCACACTGAAATGGTTCAAGTGGGCTAGTACAAAAATAAATTCTTGCCTTAGGCCTAAATGATAGGATTATGAGGTCTCATGAAGTAGGCACACTTGTATTTTGTAGGAATTTACAGAATACCAAAACATGGATAAATACATGTCTTACATAGAAGAATATATGATAGAACATGGCCCCTTTGATGGCCTACTTGGGTTTTCACAGGAATTTCATTTAATGTCCTCTGCAGGAAAACGCTTTAAATTGTGCTCTCTTTTTTTGCTTATTGTATTTCACTAATTTTCAATTATTTTTTGTCTTTATTCAGGGGGCAATTCTTTCAGCTAGTCTTATAGGTTTTAAATCAAAGGTGAACTATGATATTTAGTATTTGTTGGAGACCTTAAAATTTGGTTTGTAAGAAAGACAACATTACTTATTTTACATTTTCTTTGGTAGGGCTTGGTTCTAACCAGAGTTCCACCACTTCAATTTGTGATAACTGATAGCAGGCCAAGTTCAAAGCACACAATATTTTACAAGCTACTTATTCTTTGGCTATCAAATGTCCACCTGTTCATTTTCTAGGTGTGCATTTGGACTCAAATTCATGATGGTGAATAATGGATTTTGATTTTTAGCACTTAGCCCCAATATTGTCCTTTTTTTTCAAGCAAATGAGGAATTTTGACAATCATATATCTATTTCAAGTTTATGATAATGATGATGTTGGAATATATAATAAGCTAAGCAAAGAAAGAACAAAATAGCCCTACTAATAAGAAATGATTGATACTCTTATAATGTAAACAGTTTTACTTCTAACTATATGATGTGCTCAAGTCAGGGGCTCCAATTAAGGACCACCTAATTCTTGTGCAGCCTTTAGTAAGTAAAAAGGGCAAGTTAATTCTACAAAACTCCAAATATCTACTATTCCAAGATGCTAGGATGACACGGTAGTGTTTTTCACATGTAACTTTGATAGTATGTAGTTCTAAGGATCTATCTCAATAAATGCAATCTAATTTTTATTAGATCTTAGTCAGTTTGGAAAAGCTATTGACTTGACTTTCATGCCATCTATGGGCATTAGCAATTCCTAAGCAAAAAATAACCTAAGCAAAAAGCACTCTGCTATAACAAGTACAAGCTGAAAGATGTCATTGAACACAAACTACTAAAGAACAAAACCCAATTATGATCAGGGAATGGAATGATTGATGCACAAACATCCAAAAATGATGGATGAATTTCACAATGCGTGTATGTATGAGAATACACATCTTCCAGGATAGTTTTTGCATTTGCAAGGCCTTACAACATAATCATAAACGACATCCTGAAACTTGGTAAACCCAAACACAATTTTCAAAGATTTAAAATATTGAAGCAAAAACCTATGATAGGTATGGAAAACAAAAGAAAGGGCATACATTAATTTTCATGGAAATCATTGTCGTCTCCTCTTCTTCTGTGTCCACATACTCAATACGACCTTGTGTAGTAAGTTCATGTCATCCATCTTCCCAACTCTTTCCAAAAAAAAATTGATAATACAGATGTACTGAGTCCTAAAATTACAAAATTTGGGTTGGCTAAGATTTTCCGAAATGGTCAAACTCATGTCAGCACCAAAATTGTAGGGACTTTGCAAGTGAACAACCTATGATCTTAGTTTTATCCGAGCAATTTCTTTTCCAAGTTTTTTTTATAAAAATATATCATTGTTATTTAGTTTTTCAAACAATGCATTAAAAGAAATTAAATTTTTCTTACATAGTACTCCACCAAGATAGGTTTTCAGGATTGAATGGTAATTGACCATATCTTATATAGTGTAGGTTAAAGTATTTCTTGTGGTTATTATTTATTTACATTCATCCACACAAATAGAATTGCTATAGTATAAAGACATAATTTGTGAGAATGAAATTCATTTCTTTGTACTTGTCGACGTTGATCCTTAATTAGAAGGACAAAACTTTGGTCTTCAACAAGGTCCTCATCTTCCTTTTTATTAGTTCACATGAATCAACCAGCCTGTAGTAGACCTGATAAGGTGGAAAGACATCAATAATTGGCAAGAATAGAATTTGTACCTTCATGAGAAAAAATGGCATATATGTGATCCATATGCCTGGAACCCAATAACTTGAACAAGGTTGGAGAAAAGTAGATGAATTTTAACATAAATTAGATTATTTTCGAAGGATGCTTTGAATTATTGAACCAAGGGAAAAAAATAATGGCTGTGAAACAAATCTGTAATGTTAATAATAATGCTTCATTATCCCTGAGTAGTCCATGACAGTTGGCTTCAAATAATGGAGAAATATTAAATCATTCGTTTCAATGGCTTCCAAAATTGTCAAAATAACTTTTCGTCACACAATAAACATGGATGTTTCTAATTGTTATGTAAAATTTTGAATAAATTCTAATAATCTATTTCCTTCCACATTGGGTATATGGCTCTTGAGTACATGATGGGAGGACAACTATCAAAGAAAGCTGATATCTTTACCTTTGGAGTCCTCGTTCTAGAAATCATTGCAGGGAGAAAGATCATAGATTTATCACTAGGATCAAGCTCAAGCGACAACCTTTTGGAATTGGTATATATGCATTTTTCTTGATCCATACAAACTAGAACCATGTCATTGCATATTTCTTTAGCATGTGAAAATGTGTCATAAAATACCATTTGCTTATATAATACAATGTTGGGAGACAATTCAAGTAACCATGCTACAACAAACCTTGGAAACAACAAGGGTGCAATTTAGATGAAGTAGAGGACAAAACAAAATTTGCACTTCAATTCACAAGCTATTACTCAAAACCTTAAATTAGTATAATAAGGAAAATATTGCAAAGTTTGTTTTGAAATTGGACACACATGACAATCATCTTAACAAATAAATAAAATTTGATAGGCACTCAGATTAGTTTGTCCTAAATGTCATCAAAAGTCATATCTCATAATGAATGATTTTATTTTGTGCAGGCATGGAGAATGCATAAGAAAGATGTCTTGTAGGAATAATTGATCTAGTATTGGGTGATTCATATGCCAAAGAAGAGGTCTTTACGTGCATTTGCATTCCCCTTCTTTGTACTTTAATCCCCTAGAGAAGTAGCTCTGGGAATGCACACAATATCATGTAATTTACCATACAACAATTTTGCCCAATTTTCTCCTTGAAACAAATATCATCTTATGATGCCTACAATAACATTATGAAAAACATATACATCTCCTTAGAATCAATGCTTGAGAATTGACAACTAATTGATAGGATTCCATGTAGTTTCCATCTTCTTAGGTGTATGCATGATATGTAAAAGAAAATGTGCATGAAAGCCAACTATCATAACACCATCTGAGCTTAATCTTTTTCCTTAACAATGCATATGTTTGACCCTTTGATGGATTATAGGTAACGATGTGCTTTTATTTCTCAATTTTCTCCAGTCTGTTATCTAAAATGGGATTTCTACTACCCACTCCTATGCAAAACACAGTTGATTGTGATGGTTTTATCTTATGCCACTTAACTCATAGTTGCTACCCATGCTTAGCACTATGATAATTGTCTCTTTGTTCTATCAATCTCATAATATTGTTGAATCCTCACTTTGTTTTATTACTTTCTCCTATCCACATTCCATATCCATTTGTCACTATTTTATTTCTTCTCCTTCAAAGCCTTCTTCCAACCCCAACCTTTAGGTGTTTTAAGTAATAAGGTTCCTACCCTATCCTTGTTTGAGTCCTCTGTGCATTCTCTCATGAAGTCTTTACACTATCACACTTTTCCTTGACATCAAATTTTTTCATACTTTTCTCTCTTTGCAGTAGTTAATTCATAGGATGATCCATCAGGTTTCACATCCAACATTTATTCTAAATATAAATCTAGACTAATTATGAAGCTAAACATAGATATGATGACCGAATCTACCTAGCACTTTGCAAGTTCTAGGGCACATGCAACTTTAGATGAGAAATGTGAATTCTCTATATCACTTTTGTTACAAATTATTGACGAGAAGGCAAGAAGTAAAGATAGCAAAGAAGAGATAATTTGCAGGCTGTTGTCTAATACTTCTATGAAGGGAGTATGACCCTTTCATTGAATTTACACAACATTATTATATATTATTTTTTCTTTTAGCACTATCTTATTTTCAACATGATCCATGGACTACCATTTTAAGTTTAGGGTCATGTGCATTCTACCTCATATGGTGTCTTCATCTTCAATTCTTAATCATTCTTCAGTCAAAATATAGTAATGTAACTAGAATTGTATGCTTATACTTTCTACAAGGACTATTAACTGGTATTTTATCATTGGAAGAATAGAAAGGTATGTCCCTGCAATCCACCTCTCAATGCTGGATTGTCTTTATTAGCTTCTAACACCATGGTCACAATTACTGTTACTGCTCTTTTGTTTCTGTTTTATTTGTGCAATCACTTCCACCTTCAACAACTACTCCAGTTGTTTACCAGACTCACAAGTCTGGGACTTCTCCTTCATGATGACTGTCATGAAACGCTTTGTTTACCTCCCTTTTTTTACCTCAATATCCTACCCTTAATCATTGAACTATCCTTTGCGAGTTAAACTCTTTGTGCGCTCATCTTTGTCATCAAAGTCCTTGCATTGCCCACTATATTTGCTATACTAGAGTCTGCTATGCACCATTGATGCCCAAGGGTTTCAAATCAACAATGACAAGGTGATTGTCACTATAAAGGTTTTCCATAGTGAAAATCACTACCTACCATGAAAACAAACCTAGAAAGACTAGCCAAGTGTTAAGACTAGATCATCTGTTCTAGACTTTTGATAAAGATCTCAGGTTTTCACATTTTAGTTTGAACCTTAGCACTTCTATGATTGTGGCATCATATGAATAAAAGTTAGGAGATATTAATTTTTGATATTTTAGTGTGAAGTCGTTCTTTTTCTTTAACTAATTTCACATTCAGATTAAAAAAAACTCAACTGTTGTTAACCATGACAAAATTCCAATGTGCTAGCATATAACTACAATCGGCATAACCATTGCACCTCCTTTCGGTGCAAGTGCTAGTTTAATCATTGGTGGAAATTAGTTGAGACACAAAAGGATAAAGATTGTGTGTAGAAGATAATATTGATGAAGTGATCAACATAGAAAGATTATTTGTTAGAGACAATCAAATATTATCTCACCAAATAACTGAACGATCAATTTAGATCTAGACATAAGTGATAAATGACTAATTAGATAACAAAGATATTATCTAATTATAGAGGAATATGATAAGAATAAATCCTTTTATGAATTAAATAATGATTTAATTCAACATTCAAGATTTTGGGATTAAATTAAATAAATAAAGATTTATTTAATATTAGAGAGAAAAGGTTAAGGAATAATTAAATAATTAAAGTGATTATTTAATTATAGTTAAAAGTGTTGTAGACATTAATTAAATAATAGTTTATTTAATTTTAGAAAGAAGATAGATTATATTAGCGACGTAATTAATTAATTAATTTAAATTATTTAATTAATAGAGGATTGCATCTAGAAGATAAGATTGACATAGATAAAACTACCTGTTAGAGAAATGAAATCTTATCTAGACTTAAGTGATTAATGATTAATTAAATAATAAAGATATTATTTAATTATAAAAGATTGCAATAAGGAGGAATCATCATTTTGAATTAAATAATGATTTTAATTCAAAATTCAAGGATATTGGGTTAAATTGAATAAATAAAGATTTATTTAATTAAAGAGAGAAAAGGCCAACAAATAATTAAAATAATTATTTAACTATAGTGGAAAGTGACATAGGAAATTAAATAAATAAACATTTATTTAGTTTAGAAAGAAAATTAGTTTAATTAGTGACATAATTAAATAAATAATATTTAATTAATCAAAGGGAAATAAAGATGAGAATGAATGAATTAAATTATTGAAATTATTTAATTAATAGAGGATATATGGTCATAGGAAATAATTAAATAATTAAAATTATTTAATTATGAACAATGAAGATGAAAGAATTATGAAGAAATTAAGAGTCGCGGGCCTAGGACAATTTTTAGTGTCTACAATAATAATTAAACATTGCCAAATGGTACTATCGTTAGCATAGTTATTGCATGGATGCTTAGTTTTAAAAATCATAACATGCAGTAGGTTTTGGTACATACCCCATTTTTTGTGCCTAATACCTCATACAAACTTTGCACAACTTGGTTTATTTTCAAGAAGTTGGTGTTAGCAATTTTAAGAACCTAGGACATTCATGTAGTTAATCACATGTTTAATTAAATCCCTCTAGGGATTGTCATACATACAATTGAGTTGCCTACAATGCACTTGAATAATGATCCTATACTTTATTGCTCTTAGGTCTCTTAAGAGACTTTGCTAGAATCCTTTAGGCCAAAAATACTAGGACACTTTTGGTACAAAATGAGACCTTCACTAGCATTCACTCAACCACCCTAATATGTTGGCACAAATGGTTCAATCCCAAGAGGCAAAGAATAAAAAATATGGCTCATGGAACAATTATATTGAGTGCCACTAATGTATTTTGCAATAATTCATTCATTGTTGACATGGTCAAATAGTAATGACTTGACCATAAATGAGAGATATTAATGTGGAGGGACCTCATATCCACCTATACATCTAGAAGGAACATTCCAAGGTGCTACAAAGCTTGAGAACTACATTGTCATAGTTCACTAGTTTTTTCTCTCAAGGCTCTTAAGAAGATGTGTTGGAATAATATAGCTTGCAAGGATTGAGAGACTTGGGGTATAAAAAAATGACTCTAGTAGTAGTCCCATACGCATGCCAATGTGTTGGTGTAGTTGGTTTGGCCCCATGACACATAATGCAAAATAATGCTTCTTGCTACATTTTCACTACTCTCAACTAACACATTTTATAAGAATGCATTCATTATTAGTATGGTCAAATCATGATGATTTGACCAAAATTGAGAGAGGTTAATGTGGAGGGACCCCATATCCACTTGTAGGTCTAGAAAAGACATTCTTAGGTGTCTCGAGATCCGATAACTACTTCGTCATAGTTTAGAATTTTTTTTCTCTTAGGACTTTAAGAGATGATATCAAAATAGTGTAGCTTGGAATGATCAGGAGACTCGAGAAACAAAAAAGACCTCCACTAGCATTCACCCACCCACCTAAATGTGTTGTCACAATCAATTTGGCCCCATTACACACAAAATACAAAATATGTTTCTTGCCACATTTGTACTGCTCTCAACTAACACTTTTTTCAAGAATGCATTTGTTGTTGGTAAGGTCTAATCATGATGATTTGATCAAAATTGAGAGATGTTAGTGTGAAGGGACCCCATATACACCTGTAGGTCTAGACAAAACATTCCTGGTTGTGACAAGCTCTAAGAACTACTCCATCATAGTTTGGAAGTTTTTTCCTCTTAGGGATCTTAAGAGACGACATCAAAATAGTGTAGCTTGGAATGATCAAAAGACTCAAGAAATGAATGGAGGAATCCCATAGAATTCATCCACCCACTTGGACATGTTGACATAGTCATTTTGGCTCCATCACACACAAAATGCAAAATATGTTTCTTGCCACATTTGTATTGCTCTCAACTAACGCTTTTTGCAACAATGCATTCATTTTTGACATGGTGAAATAATGATGAGTTGACAAAAAATAAGAGAGGTTAATGTGAAGAGACCCCATATCCACCTGCATGTCTAGATGAAATATTCCTAGGTTCCATGAGATCCGATAACTACTTTCTCGTAGTTTGGTAGTTTTTTTTCTCTTAAGGCTCTTAAGAGACAATGCTGGAATAGTGTAACCCGCAATGAACAAGAGACTTGAGAAACAAAGAAAGGCCTCCCCTATAATTCACTTTCCCACTTAGACATGTTGGCACAGTTGGTTTGGCTCCATGATGTGCATAAAATGGAAAATATGTTGGGGCAATCGTTTTAGATTCATGACACACAAAATGAAAAATATATTTCTTACCACAAACACCCATTTAGTGCACAATAAAATTGTATAATATCAACCATCCATATTTACAATATATTCACACTAAGCTAAAGGGGACCCCCTCGGGGTATCTCCAAACAAAATATATATATATATATTCACACTATAAAAAATATAACTATGAAATCATGATAATCATTAGTATATTTTTAACCACCTGTGATTTCTCATAAACTCATATTATACCTTGGGATCATATTCTAAGATGAAAATAAAAATAATGGGTAGGAGAGTAAATTTCATGGGGATGAATTGCCAAATTTAACACACCTAGAGATTATTGGTATCTCATCATTCTAAGCCTTCATTTGCATTAATTTTTCTTACAATAATTTGTTGTAGTCATTGTGAAATTGTTTAGTGGTTTCTTCACTAAATTGAGTAGCATGAACTATTGTTGAAACTACTTCAAGGGTAGGGGTATCACCTACCACTACTAGAATAAGTTACACTACTTGTGGATCATCATGTATTTGGGGCTTATAGGAGAAATTGATGCGTTGCCACTATAAGAGAAATTGTCCACATTTTTATTATAGGAGAAATTGTCCACATTGCCACTATAGGAGAAATTGTACACATTATAAGGGTTTCATTATAGGAGAAATTGTCCACATTGGAACAATTTTCCATAGTGCCACTATCAACCCTCTTTGTTTTACTTCTCAAGGTATCTAATGAATAGAAAATACAATGGGCAACCCTAGTAGTAGTAAACATATGCTTTCTCTTATCAATCTAAGATGAATTATTCACATGTCTTCCTATTGTAGCATAGTAAATTGTCACCCATGACAATTTAACACTATGTTTTGCTCCCCCTTAAGTGCATGGACCTAATTGAACGCCTAATCTCCTAAATTTTGCATTATATGGCCTATTTTATCATTTTTTGACAAATTGCAAGTGGAATATTGAAGCATTTGTTTAATATTTTGCGCCCAGCACCTTAAGCCCCTTAAAATAGGATTGGGACCTAATCGCATAGGGTGACTAAGTCCCCTTATTTTGCCTCTGAAATTAAATATATCAAAGGTGACAATTTGTTATTTGAATTTCAATTGTTCAAAGTCGGCTATCAAGATTTAATTGTTGAATGCATAAGACAATTGAGAGGGGGGGTGAATTAGTTTTACCTTAAAACTTCAAAATCCTCACAAACATTTAGATCCACATTAATCCAATTAACCCTTAATTTTGTTAGAATATTTTATCATGAAAGAAAATAACATAAACTAAATAAAATCAACACCATGCACAAAGAGACACCAGATTTACGTGGAAAACCCAAGATGGGAAAAACCATAGTGAGGATTAACTCGCAATATAAGGTAATATCAACACTGAATACAATAAGGCTCACTAGCAGAGGGATCACTACCCAAGAGAAAGAAAGGCTCACTACCAAAATAGAAAAGAAGATAGAGAAGAATGTTACAATGAGAAATCCATCTCAAAGCAACAAAAAAATCCACCACAACATCACCAACACCTTTGCAATCTCTCTGAAGAACTATAGACACCTTTTGCTCACTGGATTTAGTAATCTAACACATGAAATCTCGCACTGCACTTTTCAAATTTGTACCTCACAACTCTACAATTCACATCATACTGATCTATCTTGTCTATCTTATCATCCCTCAACAACTCAACTCTTATTTATACCATCTTCAACCTTGAAAACATTCTCCAAGGTTGGTTATGCATCTCAAATGTGAAAATTTAAATTAGGTCGGCAACAAAACATTCCCGTGGTGGAAAGGAATGAAGGTGGAGCACAAGACACCTTATCTAGGATCCAAATCCATTCATACACGGCACACTACATGTGAACCCTAATCCAAATACCTACAAAACACAACAAATGAACACATTAGAAGATCAAATGCAAGCAAGAATAAGGATTCCTCAAGAAATTAATTTGAATAGCAAAAGAGATAGAAAATGAAGGAAGAACAAAATGAAACTTGAAAGCATATCAAAATCTATTCTAAAGCAAGAAAACTCCTAATCTCTTGAGGGAATTGGTGCCAATTTGATGTGAAAATTGGCCCTTTCCCAACTCCAATGATGCACGCTTGATATATGATGAAGAGTGATCCACTTTGTTGATGCTTGATGTATGCTCCAAGATGAAAATGTGCATAAAACGTAACTATGCTTGGATGAAATTGATGATAAGTTGCTATGGATTTGAGTATAGTAAGTTTACTCAAATTGTGGATGAATAAAATGAAGGATGAGCTCTTCATTTATAGAATTCTAAGATGGATGAATGCCAAAAATGAAGCAATGTAGGACTAACATTCAACCAATGGCAAGGTGCCACTTGTCAACATTTGATAGGATGAAGGTTGAGCACATTTTGATCCATGTGCAAGTTTGAAATTTGAATTTGATGAGATGGCATGTTTAGGGGGGTTGAAAGATGAGTTAAATGCCAAGTGGGAGACATGTAAGAGACAATGTAAGAGCCTTAAATGCTTTGTTGGATGGACAAGTCCTTTTGGGGGGAGATTTCAAATTTGAGGAATATTCCATCTTTGATGCCTTTTTGAATGAAAATAGATGATTTATAAATCAATTAAATTGACTTTCATGTGCAAGTTGTAAAATCTAGAGGATTTGAGTGATTAGGATTAAATTAATCAGGATTTGATTAATTTAAGGGGAGATTTAGCTGATTTGACTATTTGATTTAGATTTTAGGATTGAAATAAATCAAAAAGAGAAAAGAATGATTTAGACTTAGTTAAATAAATATTTTTTTATTTATTTAACCAAAGGGGGTGTAGATTAAATTAGATAAATGCTTGATTTATTTAATTTAATTAGATTAAACTTTAGAAATTTAATCAAATAATATGGATTATTTAATTAAATAAAGATAGGAAGATGAAATGACCTAGCTAATTACACATAGATAATGATTTAATTAAATTGAGGGATTTATTTAATTAAAAGGGGAATTATGATGACTTTAATCAAATAAGGCTATTCGATTAAATGGTTAGACAGAGGGATAATTTAGGATTAAGCGATGTTAGTAGATCAGGATTAAGTGTGCGATATCAATTTGTATATTTTTGATGTCTACACTACACTTCCACAAACATCAAAGCACCTTGGCATTTAGTGTAAACACCCAGGTTGGTTGTTACCCGTGTAAACACCATTAAAATTTTAAGTACACGCTTCCTTTCATCCAACAACAACTCACAAACAATGTCACTTGAACACAATCTGGAATATTCCACAAACACCCTAAAATCCAACAAAATCCTTCACAACAACTTTCACTTGAAGAATGTACACACCCAATACACTCAAACAACCCTTCCATACACTGTAACTCAAGAAACTAACTTTTAAAGCACCAAACCTTGAAAATTTTCAACTAAAGAAAGATACCAACACTATTAGTATGCCTTCAGATCCATAAGACCTTAAACCAAACTGTGAAGAAACGTGGAGCAAAAACATTTCTCCTAGACACCTCTGCAATACATAGTTCACACACTGGTGAACACAACTTCCTTTGCACAACAATCAAACACACCAAATTATGAATACAACACCTCTAAACACCTCTAATCAACATATCTGAAACACACAAGTAGATCTTCAACCTATAAGAACTGTAGAGAAAAACCAGAACACATTGTATCTCACGGTTTCCGCATTTTATCAATTTTTCTCAAAAGCACTTGGAAAACAAGCACCAAAGACACATCCTCATCATATTCAATACTTCTAGAACCAACTACAACCTAGCAACTCAACCATACATCCATAGACAAAATATTATCAAAGAAACACTATAGGTTGACATCAATAGCTTACTAATGAGAACATAATACAACTAATCAAAGCATCATTAATGCAACAACATAGATAAAACCAAAAAATACACATACTCTTGCAAAAATATTCTTCTCATCGATGATAACACAGTCTTGTTGACATCAATGACAATACCAACTACTCATACTTACAACAATCTCCCCCTTTGTAATTGATGGCAACACATGATGTGAAAAAACATAAAAAACAAACACAATAGCTCTGCTCCATACCTATTTTCTTCTCTTTTCTCTCACATGACTTACTCTTTTTCTCTTTCACATTGCTTACTCTCCCCCTTTCAACTTATCTTTTTCACATTCTTCATTCTCCCCCTTTGACATCAATGGAAAAGGATAAAATATTTGCACTACTTATGTTTCCCATTTGATATCAATCAACTTTCTCACAACTTCTTTGCAACTATCTTTCCTTCATTGCTCAATATGATGCCCCTTAGGAGCACACACCATACTACACTAATCAACAATGACTGCATGATGACAACACACTCTTTCTGACTGCAACAACCAATAATCTCACCACCTATTCCCCCTAAGAGGTAGCCACCAACATTATTCCATACCAAGGAATAAATCTTGAGATCCATTAGACTGATGCATCGCCTTATACATCTAGTTCAAAGAAGGAGAGGCAATGACCCCTAACTTCTCCCGGAGATACTCAAAAGTATCCTTAGAAGAGCCTTAGTAAATATGTTAGCAACCTGATCCTTTGTAGGCACATATTCAAGCTTCACTTCATTCTCTACAGCCTTCTCTCTCAAAAAGTGATACCATATTGAGATATCTTTTGTCCTTGAATGCATTACCAGATTCTTTGAAATATTGATAATACTTGTATTATCATAGAATATAGAAATTGGTTCATCATATACCACCCTGATATCTTTGAATGTTTGCCTCATCCACAACACTTGTGTGTAGCAAGATGTTGCTACAATGTATTTTTCCTTTGCAATAGATAAATATACTAAATCTTATTTCTTGCTTAGCCATGACACGAATCTGCATCCAAGAAAGAATGCACCACCACGTGTAATTTTTCTATCATGTACACAACCAGCTCGAGGTGGTGAGCCAAAGGTTGCAGATGGTACAAAGTTGGAGTGGTGGATTTTTCCTATTTCTTTGAGATAGTGAATCTCTCTTCTTTCTTTCTTTCTTTTGGGTAGCAAGCCTTTGGCAGTGAGCCTTTCTTCTTTTCTAGGTAGTGAGCCCTTGTCAATGAGCCTAATTGTATTTGGTGTTGCTATTCATATATATGTGAGCTAATTCTCATCGTGGTTTTCCCCTTCTTAAGGTTTTCCACATAAATTTGGTGTTCCATTGTGTCTGGTTGTGTTTGCATTGTTGCTTCACATGTTTACATTTTGCTAATGCTTAATGAGGATTTAAAGTTTGATAAGGGTTTGAAAGTTGATGAGGGATTGGATGTTTTAATGTACAACTGATTCACCCCCTCTCAATTATCCTATGCATCTAATAGGTATGGTATAGACTTCACATTATCCTTCGCTCATTTTTTCATGTTTTCATTATATCTAAGTTTAAAAAGCATTTTATATCCAACCCCATAAAGTTTTTCCAACTCTAATAGAGGAGGAGATGTCTTATTTAACTAATTATGAGAAGAATTGATTCCTTTGCAAGAATGAAAATTAGTTTTAGGCATTGAAATTATGTTAGGATTAAATATTACCAACACATGAGGGATGAAAGCTAAAGAGCCCTCATCACCATCATGGGATGATGTTTTTGGATTTTTTTATGTAGAAGAAGTTTGAGAAAATCAAACACATGACTCCTTAGGTTTAGATTATGATATTTTATACTCTCCCACAAAGGAGGGTGTAATATCTAATGAACCCCTAATCATCACCAAATCATGTACTTGAAGATGAAGCATTATTGTGATCATTTGAATTTTGAGAAGAGAAATGACAAGATTGTGTTGAAACAACCTGAAAATATTTAGGCTTTGATTGCGATATTTTATACTGCCCAATGAAAGTAGGTGTAAAACCTAACAAACCCAAATCATTTCCAAAGAGCACATTCATTTTATCATTATCATTGGAAGACAATGATTCAACTTTTGAAGATGGAATCAAAGTACTAAGAGAGTTGGAAATGTTATGTTTGACTTATAAATTATAACTTTTTACATCTCCTTTGACCATATGTACTTTATTATATTCATAGTTCAAATTGTGGTGAAGATTAGATGAGACTCCCTTCATGGCATGAATCCATAGTCTACCAAGAAGAATATTATATGATAGAGGTAGGAGAATTCATGAGTCCTACCTTAATGGGTAGTGTAATTGTACCCAATGATTGCCTCCCAACATTATCAATACCACAAATAGAAAGATTGCTAGATTTCATAAGAGATTTATCCACACCCATCTTATCTAAATAATCAATGCTACAAACAATAAGACCTGATCCATTATTGATTAGAGTATTGCCTAATTCTTTTATAATTAATGATAACAACAATTATGAGAGCACCATTTTGATTTTGGACCTTGGGAGGAGGTAATTCATGCGGAGGGAGTGTAATATCCAACTTTGTCACCTACATGCAATCAAACAAGACTATTCCATCATTCAATTTGACTGAAGGTGAAATATCAATCTTCTAAAAAGCCTCTTGGAGCATCCCATGGTATGCAGGTGAAGTTTGAATCAAGTCCCAAAGAGAAATCTTGACTAGAGTATTATGAAGTTTCTAAACAAGATCATACTCTTTATCACTATGCTAAGGGAGACGAGGTGTGAGGGGAATATATGGTTAAGGAAATGGAATGGAGGTTTGAATTTTATTTGGTTGTTTTTTATTTAAAGTGTTATATGTGTGAGAAACCGTATGATAATGTGGTTGCTACAACACATCTTGGTGTATATAATTGTTTTGAGTGATTTTTTTTGTAAAGTTTAGAATATGATCAAGAGGTTTAAACTGATTTGACAGAGGTCTAATAATGAGGGAAGGCATAGTTTGACATTTAAGGATATGAGGAGGATAGATAATCAATTGTGGATTTATAATTTTAATTGAGTTGACTATTTGTTGACAATCCTCTATTGATCATGGGGTATAAATTTTTGCATCCTCTTGCACCAAGATATCCTCATAAGTAGGGGAGATATTGGGAGAAGGACAAACATGAGTATAAATGATTACATCCTTTTGCACCAAGATATCCTCACAAGTAGGGGAGATATTGGGAGAGGGATAAACATGAGTTTCATGATTACTTGAATAATGAAGATTAGATAAAGTGATGTTAATAAACATATCAATGATTTTATTCATCTGTACCAAGATATTTTCATGGTAGGAAAACTCTTGGTCATTCAAATGTTGATATATATCTCTTTTGATGATATGGAATGGGGTTTGAGATAGTGCCTCAATATTTTTAGGCAAGCCATATATTGCTATGTCAAAAGTAGATTTTTTTGAAAATAAAACATATTAGGTACATCTTCTTTTTAGGGTAATACAATAAATTAGGTGAATTAGGGCCAAATTAGTGATGCATAACATAATCTATAAGTTTCCAAATAGATTACTAGAAACCAAGATCATATTTGAGTAGAGACTACATAGCAAGGTCTGACACAAAAAAATGAGGTGAAACTAGACGAACAAGGGCATGGGTGCCCTAGTCCAAAAGTGCAATGTTTTTAGGTTTTAGATCTTACACAGGTAGCACAAAATCTATAGGTTTTTTTTTTTTTGGTGATAGTCTAGGTTTGAAGTCTGTTAGAGATTAGGAAATCAGTATGCCCTAATTTGATGGTTAGAGCCACATGCAAGCATAAATGAGAAATTTAAGCATTCAAAGGAGACGGTGGATGAAATTAGCTACACAAATGAGTGTCATTAGGAGGTATGAGGTTTTGATAAAATTAATATGCTAATGAAAATATTGCAAAATGTGTAAGTTTATATTTTTGCAAGGAAAAAATGCTTTAAATTCTCTATTTTTCTAAAGTAAACATGTAATATTTGCAAAGTGAAATGAAGTAAACCAGATCTAAGCCCTAAAAAAGCAAAATTAGATATGAAATTATGCAATTAAATTCAAAATATTTTGTAATTTTTCTCTAAATTGAATTCACCAAGGCGTTTAACATGTGTAATGAACAAATAACACAAATGCTTAATTTTGAAAATGAAACAAGTACAAATCAATAATAAGACATTCAAATAACCTAGGTTTTGAATCAATTTTTTAAAATTTATGCTATAATGGTCAAAAATTACAAGTGTAGGATATGTCAAGTTTTCCAAATTGTAGAGTAGGAAAGGGAACCTAGATCCAACTAAGATCAACTCTTTTCACTTGCCCTCTACATTCAGACACAAACCAACTATGGTTGATGATTGGCTTGCTTTTCCATAATAAAGAGCCAATATCTTAGGGTTTGGTCCTTTTGAGTTATAAAGAGGATAAATTTAATGCATGATTTAATTGACCTATTTGACATATATCCTAGATTTGAAAATGTAATTTATCACATAAATGAAAACAAAAACTGATGAAACAAACCCAAATTTGAAAATGGTAACAAAGAGGAACTTATGATTGAAAGCTCATCCTAAATTGCAGGGATAGGGGTGTGGGTGACCTAGACCAAAGAATCAACCTTTTTGATATTTGCAAATCTTAGATGTTGTGTTATAGTCTACACTATGTTTCCTATGATTGTCTGCTAACAAAACCTTCAAATATGACTTGCACACATGAAAAGAGGGAGAAGGTTGTGTTGTATAGGAGCTTGCCTAAATCAAACCCCATTTTGGTGTTCCCACCTCCACAAACAATACATTATATTGATCAAGGGGGTGTTCCCTAGGTCGACCAAAGGCTAAACAAACAATAATTGATTGGAAATCAAAATGAAATGGATAATGTTACCTTGGTATTGTTAGGAAATAATGCATCACAACCCACATTCTTAATCCATTTCCTACATAACCCCAAGAGAGATAAACATGCATATAAGTAACTATAATTTATAGATCAAATAGACAAGCCACGAGATAACACAAGATATACCTTGGGAAAACCCTCAAGAGGTAAAAACCCAACCTCCAAAAGTATCCATACTCCATCTATTATTCAACAATAAAGTATACACGATTTACAATGAATACATCTGAAGCATCAAGCCTTTCTAATGCATCCTCATGTGTCCAAACATGAATCCACACATCCCATGCCATGCTTCACATATGTACTCCTCAGAAAGACTCAATAATGACAACCCACTCACCCAACCAACCTTAACCACTAAACATGTGCTTGCTTTTATAGATTCAAGCTCACACAAATGCAACCAAGTGGTGAGATAAAACCATGTGCCACAAAACCATGTGAACACAAAACCACTAATCCCTTATTTAATATTGGGTATTAAGTTTTCGGTTTTAATTTATTTCCCCAATATTAAATTATTATTCCATATCTCTCACACATTAAATAATAATACAATGTTACAATACAACATAAAGTGGTCCCAAAATAATTACCTAATGTGATTAATAACACCTCCTAGGTGCACCATAACTAAATAATTATTAATTACAACATTATAATATAAAATTTTATGCAATGGTGTACAATACTATATCCCAATAGGTATGTAATCCTTGTCAAAGTGATGTCCACACCATAAGTTTCCACAAAATTTTATTGATGGATGCTTGGGTTGCTTGATAGACCTTCAAGAGGTTAGTCCACAAAACATAATACATTGTTGTAGCTAGTATGTAGAGGATAACTCAATACATCTTCACAATCTGATCATAATATCTCCTTGTTCATTCTCGCTTCTAATGTTCAAATGAGAATACAACTTGTTTATATATGTATCTCGATTGATATTTTTAAATATTTATAGGTTGACTCGAGATCTTTTAATTCCCCAAATATTGATACAAAATTCTAGAATTTAATATAGGACACCCATATACAGGTTAGGGGTGCCAACACCCCTGGAATGGTGAAATTTTGCCCCAAATTTGTTAGGATGTTAGCAAATTGGTGTAAGTGCTCTTCTAGGTTTGCTTGCGCCAACTAATTAGGAAGACTTCTCTTTGTCTTCACTCAAGAACCTAATAGCCTCAAGGTTCTGATTAGGCTTAGGTCATTAACTAATCCCTAGTTCAACTCTTCCTCAAGAGTCTCACTCCTTGTGCTTAACCTTGGAGGACTTGACACCATTTGAATTTGTAGACTATCTCCTACACTTAGAAGGATCTAAGTGCCAACTTCACTCTCGACCTTGAACTGCTTGCAGGGGTGCTTGATACATTAAAAATATGCCAAACACATCCATTTGATTGCATCTTGGAGGGTCTTCTATTTCCACACTTACCGATTTCAAGAACTTGCATTGGTGAGGCCTAATTCCTTGTAGCCCTTACCAGTCACCTTTTTGCTTTTCCTGCTCAAAACTTCCAAACAACCTGGCAAGTACATTGCACTTTCCAATACCCTTTTGGAACCTTTAAATGATTCAGAGGATCTCAGTTCCCAGTGCCCTCCGTACAGTGGTCTCCTATGATCTAGGGTAAACAGGGCTAATAGGCCTAATTCTTAGGGTTTTATTGATCTTTTGCAAATCTCTCACACAAATGGATTGGTTAAGCCTCAATCCTTCTAGCATGCTTAGGTAAGGTTATGCCCCACCTGGGACTGTACTTGTTCCGTACAGTACCTCCTTCCCCTGCCTATGTTCTTCAATTTGTCGCTTGTGAACCTCTAACCGGGCATCTTTAGCTCGCCTAGGGTTTGTCAATACATCCTACTGCACAACTCTTCAAGACCCCTACCACTACATATGTATAGACAAATGACTCCCCTAGCAAATCCATCCACTTTCAGGAAATTCTCGTGGCTAGATTTAATGGGGAGCCATTAAAAGACTGACTGTTCCAAAACAGAGACTACAAACCCTTTACACTATAATCTATGAATTCACAGCACCAAATCAACACTAAACAATTTGATTACAAAATGGAAAATGATCAAATCTACTCTATAAACACAAATCTAATAGAAAATTAATACATCTAACACATCTAATAACACTGTCACTCAAGAACATACGGTATACACATAAAATGCAGAGTTCTCTCAATATTCTTCAAACCAAAAACTTGCTTACAAAAACTAACCGCTTGTCTACGAGCCACCACACTTACATACATGCCTTTGCCATGTTTCAAGGGATGTTGATCGATCCCACTCCTAACTTTTAGGGAATCCAAGACAACTAAGTTGCATGCAACCTAACAAATGTTGTCATGCAACTTTGCAACATTCTTGCAACTTTGCCATCATCCTAAATCTTAGGACCTCAATCTCCTTGATTCTGAACCATCAACTCCCCTAACTGCCTCTTGGCATCTTCTAACAACTAAGATGTGTTTAGAACACATTTACTGCTTTACATTCCAACATAAGCTATTTAAAGCTACTTAAAACAAAATTAACAACAATGATTAAACTAAGGTGACTTTAGTCCTAGTGACTAACTCACCACACACAAGCAAGACCTTCTAAGGTCCAAAACAAACACACCATCACCCTGACTTGGCTAAGGTCAGGTACAAGCCAAAATTGATAACAAACAAAATGGAGGTTAGCCTAGGTGCTCCTGCACCATCCTCCCCAAAACAAAAGATTTCAATCCACCCTTGGATTGAGCAAGTTGAGATCAATGCCCAACTTCTTGAACTCTGATTCCTTGATCCACACTCCATCAGCATCAGATTGACCATGCCTTTTTACTAGATGTTCTTTGTATTCTTTGGTCCTAGTCCTCTTGTAGACCCTGGTATCCAATATCCTGTCAGCTTGTTTGACTGTAGCAGAAGGCAATTTAAGTTCTTCCACATCTTGGATAACTTCATGGAGGTTCTGATCCATGTCTGGTGGTGGTCCTTTGTAATGAACCAGATCTACAACATTGAAAATAGGGGACAGTCCATTGTCATCCGGTAGCTGCACCTTGAAAGCATTGTTTCCATATTTTGCTAGGATTGGACAGGGACCTATCCTCTTCATCTGCAACTTGTGAGGGACTCCTTTCTGTAGTCTAGACTTGTTTAAATGCACCATCACCAAGTCTCCAACTTTGAACTGAACTTCTTTCCTATGCTCATCCACCTTAGTCTTATGTTTCATGGTATTTTCTTCCAATGTCTTTCTGACTGTATCATGAATCTCTTGCATTGCATAGGCAAAATCATCAGCATATCCACTTCCCTTGACTCCATCCTTTAAGTCTCTCAGCTCATAGACTCCTCTAGGATGTAATCCATAGACAATTTCAAAGGGACTCTTCCCTGTTGATCTGTTTACAGTGTCATTGTAGGCATACTCAGCTTGTCCAATCAACTGATCCCATTGTTGACCATACTCCTTGGTCAAGCACCTTAATAGATTTCCAAGACTTCTATTTACAACTTCGGTCTGACCATCAGTTTGGGGATGGTATGCAGATCCAAAGGATAAATTAGTGCCCAATCTCTCCCAAAGTGTCTTCCAAAAATGGCTCATGAACTTGGTGTCTCGGTCTGATACAATGTTGATTGGTAATCCATGAATCCTTACTATCTCTTTGAAGAAGAGAGAAGCTATTTGACTGGCATCATTGGTTGTTTTACATGGCACAAAGTGAGCCATCTTGCTGAATCTATCCACAACCACATAAACATTGTCCATGCCTTGCCTTGTCTTGGGTAACCCAACTACAAAATCCATACTCAAGCATTCCCATGGCCTAGTAGGGATAGGCAGTGGTTGGTATAGGCCTGTATTTGAAGAAGTACCCTTGGCCTTTTGACACACCATACAACTTTCCACATACCTTCTAACATCTAGGTTCATCCTTGGCCAATAGTAAAACCTTTGAACAAGTTCTTGAGTCTTTGTGATCCCAAAGTGACCACTCAATGCACCATTATGTTTTTCTTGTATCAAATTCTCTCTAATGGAGCCTCTAGGAACACATAGTTGATTCCCTTTAAACAAAAGATCACTTTGCAAAGTATATTCAGCATATTTGCTATGAAAATGATTCTTGTATTCAGCACATACCTTATAAATGTCTACAAAATCTTCATCATCTACATATACGTCCTTGAAATGATCTATTCCCATGCTCTTCAATTGAATCTCTTGAATGGTGAGGACTCTTCTACTCAAGGCATCTGCCACCTTGTTGAGAACTCCTTTCTTGTGCTTGATATTGAAGGTGTAAGCTTGCAGGTACTCCACCCATTTCATGTGTCTGTGACTCAACTTCTCTTGTGAATTCAGGAAACTAAGTGCTTGGTTGTCTGAATACACTATGAATTCCTTGGGAAGCAAGTAATCCCTCCATTTCCTTAGAGCCTGGACCAATGCATACATCTCAAGGTCATAAGAAGAATACTTCTTCTTGGCTTCACTTAACTTCTCTGAATGAAAAGCCACCGATCTGCCCTCTTGACTAAGAATAGCTCCAATAGCCACATTGCTTACATCACACTCTATAGTGAATAACTTCTCAAAGCTTGGTAACACCAAAATAGGATGTGTAGCTATCTTTTCTTTTAACAACTCAAAAATTTTGTTAGCTTGCTCATTCCATACAAACTTGGTCTTCATTCCTCCTTTAATAGTATCCAACATAGGAGCACAAATAGCACTAAATTGTCTTATGAACTTCCTATAGTGTTGAGCAAAACCATGAAAGCTTCTTACCTTTGTTGCTGTCTTTGGAGTAGGCCAATTGAGGATGGCTTCCACTTTGCTACTATCCATCTTCAAGTTGCCATGTGATAGCACAAATCCAAGGTACACCAGCTCTGTTTTGATGAATTCACACTTTTCTAGATTGATCATCAATTTCTCCTCCTGTAGCTTCTTGAAAATCAATTCTATTTGTTTGAGGTGCTCTTCTCTTGTTTTGCTATAAATCAGTATATCATCAAGATACACTACTACAAATTTGCTAATGTAGTCTTTGAGGATTTCATTCACGAGTCTCATGAATGTGGAGGGGGCATTAGACAATCCAAATGGCATGACTAGCCACTCATAAAGACCCTCATTGGTTTTGAAGGCTGTTTTCCACTCATCTCCCTCATGTATCCTAATTTGGTGATAGCCACTCTTTAAGTATATCTTGGTATAGTACCTAGCTTCACCTAGACAATCCATGAGATCTTCAATCCTAGGGATAGGGAACCTATACCTAATTGTTATCTTATTTATGGCCCTGGAATCAGTACAAAGCCTCCATTCTCCTCCCTTTTTAGGTGTTAAGACAGTGGGTACTGCACATGGACTAATGCTCTTTCTAATAAGACCTTGGTTTAGGAGTTCTTGTATTTTCCTAGCTATTTCCTCATTTTGTTGAGGAGTCATCTTATAGGTTGCTTTATTTGGTAGGGTATCCCCTGGTATCAAGTCTATCCTATGACTTATGGCTCTCTTAGGGGGTAATGCTGCTGGTTGTCCACTGCTCACAATGTCTTCATAGGTCTGCAACAATTTTTGTATCTCCTTAGGTAACTCTGGTTTTTCAGTTTCTTTCTCATTGCTTACCTCTCTTGGCCTTAACATCACTACATAGCCAACTCCTTCTCCTTCTTCCAAGGCTTCTAAAAACTCTTTTTCACCAACCATGAGTAATTTAGGACCTGTTGTCTGCACCTCTGTATCTTCTAGCAAAGACTGAATTCTAAAGGTTACCTTATCTTTCTTGAAAGTATAGGAGTTCTTTGCTCCATCATGCACAGCTTGGCGGTCAAATTTCCATGGTCTACCTAGGAGCAAGTGAAATGCATCCATAGGTAACACATCACACAAGACTTTGTCTTTGTACCTTCCAATTGAAAACTCCACCCATGCTTGTTCATTCACCAAGACATGTTGGCCTTTATTGAGCCATGTGACCTTGTAAGGATTGGTGTGGGGTATCCTTGTCAACTTTAGCTTGTTGACTGTCTCCTCTGACACAAGATTGTCAATAGACCCTAAGTCAATGATGACTCTACACACTTTCCCCATCATCTTACATTTGATCCTAAACAGGGACCTCCTTTGGCTTGGTTCTTCTTTCACTGGTTCCTTGATCAAAGTTCTCCTCATCATGAGGTTCTCACCTTCCTCATAATTCAATGGTACTTCAGATTGTTTATCTGTTGCAGCTGTCTCATCATGAACCAGGTTAGTTCTCTTATCATTTCCATGAGAGGTACCACCTTTCTCTAGACATCTATAGGTCGGATGTCCCATTTGATTGCAGTGGTAACATTTCATGTTGGTAAAGTAACTACCCCTTCCTTGTCCACCACTCCTTCCTCTGGAGCTAGAGCCTTTTCCTCTACCACCTCTACTAGAGCTTCCTTCTTGCTACTCAGAGTATCTAACTTCTCCTTGGGCCCTTGATTTTGAACTCCTTCCACCATAGCCACCTCTTTGTCCTCTGTTGTCTTTTCCTTTACCCCTACTCTTGGAGGTTTGCTCTTGCTTCTATTTGCCTTTCTCTTCTATCTTTAAGGCCATTTGATAACATTGGAAGATGGTTTTGAAGTTCACTAGGCTCATGTCTTCTTGAATAGACCATTTAAGCCCATTCAAGTACCTTGCTAGCTTGATGCTTTCATCTTCAACCACCTTTGATCTGAGGCACAATTTTTGAAACTCCTCGATGTATGTTTGGACATCCATATCTTTTTGCCTAAGGTTATGTCTCCTTCTATGCAACTGGACTTCATAGTCATCAGGTAGGTAGGTCTGCTTGATCTTGGTTACCATGCCTCTCCATGTAACTATAGGACCCTTGCCTTCTTTCTCTCTTTCAGCTTGTACAAATTTCCACCATGTGAGAGCTACACCTCTCAACCTTGACTTGGCCACTTTTACTTTTTGGGCCTCTGTTATACCATCACATTCAAAGTGATTTTCTATACTCTCAATCTAGTCCACAACTGAATCAAGGTCCATTTGTCCACTGAATAATGGCACTCCTTCCAAAGCTTTGCCACTTAAGGCCTGCAGTGCTTTCAAGAAGGGTTCTTCTGCAAGGACAGGGTCAGGTTTTGGAGCTTCCTCCTCCAAGTCCTCTTCTTTTTCCTTTGCTTCTTGTTCTTCCTTCAATTCTATCTTATCCTTCACTTTGTTGTTTCTTGGACTTCATCCAAGAGCTTCTCCATTCTAGACAACCTTTCTCTTAGTATCCGGTTGTCCTCTTCTTGCTCTTCTACCTTCTTAGCTAACTCAACATTAGTCACCATGGTTCTTTCTTCCTCTGGTGTGTTCTCTCCTACTGACTCAGTGGGTTGCAACATCAATTACAAGCCTTGATCAAACAAAGGCTCTGATACCAATATGGTGTGGGTGGTGTTCCAAGGCTTGCTTGCACAATCTACTAGAAGACTTTTTCACTGTCTTCTTCCTGGAACTTGGTACCAATAGGTTCTTGTTAGGCTTGGATGATTAACCAAGTCCTACTCCAACTCTTCTCCAAGATTTTTCCTCTTGTGCTTCACCCTAGAAGACCAACACCATGTGAACTTGCAAACTTCTTCCCAACACCTAGAAGATTCTAAGTGCCTTCATCTCACAAAACACTGAACTGCTTGCATGGGTGTTAGAGACACTGAAACCATTCATTTTACATCCATTTAGATCCATCTTTGAGGACCTTCAACTTGTTGTCTTACCGATTTCAAGATTTTGCTTTAAGGAGGCCTAATCGCTTGTAGCCCTTCCCAGTCGCCTTTTTGCTTTTCTTGCTCAAAATTTCCAAACAACCTAGCAAATAAACTTCACTTCTAGATACCCTTTTTGAGTCTTTAAATGTTTCACAGGGTTTCAGACCCCTGACTCTTCCGTACAGTAGGTTCCTACAATCAAGGGCAAATAGGGCTAGTAGGCCTAATTCTTAGGGTTTTACTGATCTTTTGCAAATCTCTCACACAAATGGATTGGTTAAGCCTCAATCCTTCTAGCATTCTTAGGTAAGGTTATGCCCCACCTGGAACTGTACTTGTTCTGTACAGTACCTCCCTCCCCTGCCTGTGTTCTTCAAATTTTCACTCTCAAACCTCTAACCAGACTTCCCAAGCTCGCCTAGGGTTTGAGTTTAGAAATACTTGCTCGACTCCCCATGACTCCTACTACTACATATATACAGATACATGGCTCCCCTAACAAATCCATCCACTCTTGAGAAAACCTTGTGGTTAGATTTCATGGGGGAGCCATTAAAGGACTGACAGTTCAAAACAGAGATAACAAACCCTCTAGAACCTACTCTATGAATTCAAGGCACCAAATCAACTCTAGACAACTTGATTACAAAATGGAAAATGCTCAAGACTACTGTATGAACACAAATCTAATAGCAAATCAACACACCTAATTCATCAAATAGCACTGACACTCAAGATCATTCGGTATACATAGAAAATGCAAAGTTCTCACAATTTTTCAAAACCAAAACTTCATTACAACCAATCTACCTGCTTGTCTATGAGCCACCACACTTACCTAGATGCCTTTGCCATGTTTCAAGGGATGTTGATCGATCCCACTCCTAACTTTTAGGGGATCCAAGACAACTAAGTTGCATGCAACCTAACAAATGTTGTCATGCAACTTTGCAACATTCTTGCAACTTTGCCATCATCCTAAATCTTAGGACCTCAATCTCCTTGATTCTGAACCATCAACTCCCCTAACCACCTCTTGGCATCTTCTAACAACTAAGATGTGTTTAGGACACATTTACTACTTTACATTCCAACATAAGCTATTTAAAGCTACTTAAAACAAAATTAACAACAATGATTAAACTAAAGTGACTTTAGTCCTAGTGACTAACTCACCACACACAAGCAAGACCTTCTAAGGTCCAAAACAAACACACCATCACCTTGACTTGGCTAAGGTCAGGTACAAGCCAAAATTGATAACAAACAAAATGGAGGTTAGCCTAGGTGCTCCTGCACCACTCAACCCTTAAACCCTAATCCATCATCCCTCAACCCTAAACCCTAATCCCTCAACCCTAAAACCCTAAAACCCTTAACTCTCTACCCTCTACAATATACATTAAACCCTAAACCCTCAATTCTCAACCATCTACCCTATACATTGGATCCTCGACCATATACCTTCAACCTCCAACCCTAAACCTCATCCCTCAACTCTTAAACCCTTAAACCCTCAACCCTTAAACACTTAAACCCTCAATGCTCTACCCTATACATTGGAACCTCAACCCTATACCCTCAACCCCTATCCCTCTCTCTCTATCTATCCATCTCACCTCTCTCTCCCTCCCTCTCTCCTACCCTCTCTAATTGTCTCTATCTACCCTCTCCCTCTTTCTACTTACCTCTCACTAATCAATCCCTATCACTCTCTCTCACTCCCTCTTTTCTCTCTCTCTCTTTCTCTCTCTCTATCTCCTCCCAATGCCTTTCCATCACACCTCTCTCTCCCACTCTCTCTCTCCCTATTTCTTAGGTCTCTCCCTCTGGCACCCTACCTAGGTAACTCTCTCTCCCCCCTCTCTCTATCTATCCCTCCCACCCTACCTAGATAATTCCATCTCACTCCACCCCCTCTCTCACTCCCTCTCTCTCTTCCTCTCTCTTAGGTCACTCCCTCCCACACCTTCTCCCTCTTTTAGGTCTCTCACTCTCACACACACTCTCTCTCTCATTCTCTCTCTCTCTCACTCCCTCTCTCAAGTCTCTCCCTCTAGCACCCTACCTACATAACTCTCTCTTTCTCTCCTTTTCTCTCTCTCTCTCCCTCTATCCCTCCCACCCTACCTAGCTAAGTCCCTCTCACTCCAACCCCTTATCTCCCACTACCACTCTCTTAGGTCTCTCCCTTCCACCCCCTCTCCCTCTCTCAGGTCTCTCTCTCACAACCTTTCTACCTCTCTCTCTCTCTCTTAGGTCTCTCCGTCCCACCCTACCTAGACAACTCTCTCTCTCTCTTAAAATTCTCCCTCCCTCTAAAGACATACATAAATACATACATATAAGCATAAATACATACATACATACTTGAGTTGGAAGTGGATTCACTCTGAGAGGGGGGGTGAATCAGAGTGAAGTAATTTTTAAATTTTTTACTCTTAAGGCACAATGAAACTTTTTACTAATTTAAACTCAATGTGGCAGACTTGTTTATGCAAGTGTACATCAACATTTAAAATTAGATTGACATGAAACTTGATTAACATTTAAAACTCATGTTAAAATCATCATATGATATTGTTCAATTAGAGTGTGAACAATCTTGTATGTGCTTTTTTAACAAAACAACTTTGTCCAAAGCACTTTTAATTTGCTTAACAAAAAGTTTTTTTATCTTTGCATGACAAACTTATGAAATAAGAAACTTTTGAGCACACTAAAAGTATCAGAGCATTGACTGAATGAGCACATTAACATGAAACATAATGAGAGACAAATAATATCACATAACACAAAGATTTCCTGAGTGGAAAACCCTCTTGGGGTATAAAAAACCACTCGCTAAAATTTCCCTTTTATTAATCAAAGAGCACCAACTCTGTAACAATGTGGAGCACCAACTCCCATAATCTTTTTGAAGCACCAACTTCATCAAAAATTCAAGATATTGCAACCCATCAGAACCTTATAACTACAATCATTCTTTGGAGTCATAAAATCACAATAGGATACAAAATGTTTTTGCAATAATGCTCAATTCAAAACATAATCTATGTAATGCAATCAGAGATAAAAAAAACAATATGAGCCCACTCTTCTCTTTTACAAAATGATTTCACAATAAGCAATACTCTGTCCAAAACAATTTCCTCTCTTCACATCACCACTTTATGTGTTTTTTCAGGGATACATATATACCATGTTTGTAAGACAGATATACATCTTTTTCAAGAAAAAACTTGCATTCAATAACTAGAGTTTTTGAACTAGTAAGATGCCAATCAAGGGTTTTTAAGAAAAAATCAAGGATATGAAGATGAAATGCTACTATGAGATGAAACCCTTGAGTTTACACTTGGGTTCAAGGTAGTTTTAGTTTAGTTAAGAAAGTTATTTGAAACTAATATCAAAGTTTTCTTTTCCTCTTCATTTACCAGATTTACCTTTGAAAGATCAAAATAATGCATAGATATTACCTCTGTCACGGCGGATTTAACCTGCAAATAAAATCCCTGAAGTTCTTTATGACAACTACCCAAACTACCGCTTCCAGCTCAAGGGAAGACCACCAACTATCTTTCCATCCATCGAAAACCAACATAACTGAAAACCAAGACAAAATGCCACAACAACCTTGCTCAATATGCAATTGTAATTCTAGCATGGCAGTGCTAGGGTTTAGTTTTTTTGTTTACCCTATTTTTCCCTTCATTGAATCTCCAAAACAAAAAGAATGAAACTTGAAATCCAAAGAAAATCATATTACAATCATTTTGAAATCCATGTCACCGACACAATGATACATTAAATGAGTGCCAAATCATAGACCACACATGTTGTCCAAGTCAGTACAACCAACATTCTCATTAAACAATAATACTATCGCTGCCAAGTAAGCAAACCACATATAATACATATTCTGACAACCCAAGTCTCCAAAAGACTATGTATTAACTATTTTGCAATGAGTAAGCCCAAAACATAATCGATATTCAAAGACATGCCATCTTGCCAATCACTTTATAAGTGATAATCATTATGTATATTGTCGGCCTTTAAGTGCTAAAGCACTTTAAAAACAAATCTTAATATCTTAATGCTGACCACTTTATACCATATGCCAAGACAAATAAATGTGAATCCATATAACATGTGAAGGCCCAAGAATGTTGAAATGAAAAGACTTAAGTAATACCATTGCTTATGAAGCTATAGTAGCCAACTCAAGGATACAAGACTGACTGTGTAACAATACAAACATCTCCACCTCATGTAAAATGCAATAACCCTTGTGAAATATATGTATAGCATGTTAACATGTGCAGCAAACTAATCAAAGAATTGTGAGACAGTCATGAAGATCACCAATAGAATTTCCATGAAGACATAATGAATCATGTCAATGATGCCATGAACAAAATGATCAAATGAAACAATATACCTGTTGTATAATAAAGAAGTGCAAGTCTATCAAAATGAATTTAACTGTTCCATGGTATCACTTGAAAACTAATACCATCTAAATAAATTTTATATGCACATAAAGCTCAACATGATTAGTACCACAATATGTGATGAATAATTGCACCCAAATGCATCAATCCAAAGCATGATCACCAAAATACTGAATATGCCAAACTAAACACAAAGAGCACCAAGTATTCAAAGCACTAATCAGTTTTGTCATCAAGGACAATATACCACAAAGATAAAGCCAACAACTTGCATACAAACAAGCATACATATATGTGTACATACAATCTTACATACATACAAGCATACATGTACATACAATCTTACATACATACATATATGCATTGATACATACATACATGCATAAATAAATACAATACATATACATACATACATACATACATACATACATGTCATACAAGCATACATACATACAAACAAACAAATATATATACATACATTCAATATAGTAGCATTTAACACAAAGCAATACATAATGCGAACGTGTTACAATGCACTTGTGTTATGTCTTGCTAGACATGTCTTGCACAAACGCAAAAACCATGTCAAAAACAAGAAATAACCTAAGTGTGTTATAACGTGCTCACGTTATTTCTTGCTTTTGGAATCCCCAAGCCTTGGACTTGGTATTTTCCTTGGAATACCAACCCAAAGGCTTAGAGGGCCTTCCCAAGACGTGTTTTTGCAAATTCTACAATATTTCACATAATCGCGTTCGTGCTCACCGTCAGGTTTGCACGTGTTTCAATGTCGAACACCTAGGTAATGCTAAGCTCTCTCTTAGCTATCTAACCATGTAATTTTTTTCACTTTTTGACAATGTTATTCCTTTGATCTATCATTTCTTTTGTTTGTGGTCTTTTTTTTGGCAAAAAATATTGTTTGGTGTTTTTTCATTACAAATTAACCGTTCATCAAAATTTCAAATAAATTACATTTTTAGAAACTAGACTCCATTCTACACATATTAAAAAAAAATAGTTTCCAAAATTTATAGGGGTAGCTAGCCAAAATTCTATTTTTAAGCGTCCAATTTGAGAATTAGTAAAAAATAAAATATTCATAAAAAATTATCAAAAAAATCAAACATAAACTACATATTGTTAGCTAATTTCTTACCAAAGTGATTTTAAAAATACTAAAAAAAAGCTAACTGTGCTAGGGAGCCACAAAAGTTGCTATGTTATGTTTTTCTGACAAAAATAGCACCAATTTCTATGGTCCCCTCTTTTGAACCCCTTAATCTCAACCATTTCCAACAAAAATAGTAGTTTAGAAAGTAGACTCGAAGCACTACGATCCTTATTTTGTCACATCTCAAAATTTTGAGTGTAACTATCCTCAATTTCATGTCTAAGGTTAGTATTTCGTGATTTCAGCGAAAAATGACCACTTAAGCCCCCTTTTTGCCCCCCCATATTTTTTCACTTACCCCAAAATGTTGAGAAAATGAGAGTATGAGGATCTGAGGCTAGACCAATTATGATAAAACATCGTCGAGGGTATCGAGGTGGACCAAGTAGGCCTCTAAACAGCTTAATTTGCATTTTATAGTGATTTTTTAGCACTTTGTCAACCTTTGAGAAATGCAGGCATCCTAGATGCACATGGGCATCCTGCATGCGCTCTGGCATCTAGGACCAGCGTTGTCATCCTGGGGATGCACTAGTATCCCAAGGATGCACTTTCATCCCTGTGCTATTAATGGTGGATTAGGACACCTATGCAACGTGCAGACGTTTGCACGATGCACACATGTCCTTTATATTTTTCAACTTAATTTTTTTCTTGTTGGCCATGCACTAGCTTTATCAGATCAATCGACTACGCAGAGTGGATCTCTAACCTTGTGCTAGTGACAAAACCAATAGGTGGGATTTGTATTTGTAGCAACTTTCGAGACTTGAATAAGGAATGTCTGAAGAATGACTTTCCCTTGTCGAACATTGACATAATTGTGGACTTGACAGTGGGCTATGAGATGTTGTCCCTCATGGATGGCATCTTAGGGTACAACCAAATTAGAATAGATCTTGAAGATCAACATAAGATGACCTTCACATTTCCATGGGGAAATTACTCTTGGAATGTCATTCCTTATGGACTCAAAAATGTTGGGGCTACATACCAACATGCTATGACAACAATTTTTCATGACCTCATGTATACTCTAATGGAAGACTATGTGGATGATTAGATAGAAAAATAATTAACACAAGGTGACCATTTGTGGGTCTTAGAAAATATTTTCAAAAGACTGGACTTGAGTACAAGGTAAAATTGAATCCCAAGAAGTGTGTATTTGGAGTGACATCGGGAAAGCTCCTAGGCTATATTGTTTCTGGACAAGGCATCGAAGTCAACCTAACCAAATTCAAAGTTGTAATAGGCATGCCTTTACCCACCAACATAAGTCAACTATGCACATTGTAAGGAAGACTCCAGTGTATCAGAAGATTCATAGCACAATTGGTCGAGGGTGATCCCACAAAACTGGTTTATAATTTTGTTGAGGAAGGAAAATTGCCAAAATGCTCCCATGAAGAAAATTTTGGGCTTTTAGGGATTTTCTCAAAGGGGGGTGTTCAATCAAACCCAAAAAGGGGTTCGCTCGAACAACCCCTTTGAGTGAACCCCTATTGATGATGTCATCCATTTTGGTGCCATTATTAAAGGAAAGCAAAGGAAATTTTGAAAATAAGGGCAGTTCAAATGAACCCCCCTTTGAGCGAACCCCCCTTCACTCGAATGGGTCAAGGGTGGTTTGCTCAAACCCCCCTTTTTTCCCTTCTCCCCCTCTTCTACCAAATTTCTACAATTTTTTTCCTTTCAAAGCTCGAGTTG
>VDFB02091707.1:0-15932 GCA_007258455.2 Sequoia sempervirens | reverse complement strand
TAGGATCTTTACATGCATTATAGAAGTGCTATTTCTTACTCCAAATAGTTAACTTAACTCAAAGCGAGTTCCACCTTCCATGTGGGTGCCCCATGTGATCCTATTATTTAGGAACTCATCTTGGACACCCTCACATGCTCCTATTATTTAGAATTAATTACAAATTTCAATTAACATGATTATTTCATCCAAAATTAATCTCTCTCTAATCCTAGTGTTTGAGAAAACTTTCCAAGGACTTAGGAGACACATGAAATAAATAATGTTTAGGATTGCAATTAAATGGCATCCTATTTCCAACATTCTCCCACTTGACATTAGACATTGCAATTATTGTAAACAAGGAATAAATATTATAAATCAAGTACATAACTTAAGGCCAATGGCCTTCCTGCACCAACTAATCAATCCATGCCAAATTCAAATGCAACTTGCACAATCATGAAGCTCCAAGAAAATGATTAAAGTTAAGAGAATCATCCGAAGGAACTAGTTTCATAAGATACTTTTAACATTAATTAAATTGTTGAATTTTTTAACTAATACCTTCCACTTCTAAACCATTGCATAAAGTGATACTTTCGCACATCAACATGCTTAGTAATGAAAGCATGATACATAGGATTTTTGGCTAAACACATAGCACTCTGACTATCACATTCAATTTTAACTTACTTGTAATTAAAACCAATGCCTTTCCCAAGTCTTTGTATCCAAACTGCCTCTTTGGAGGCATGTGAAACTGCCGAGTGTGTTGAACTCACATTCAACCAAGGTGTAGGCTCCTTGTATTTTCTGTTGAAAATATTTTCTTGCTAGTAACCATTCCAACAAATATCTCTTACCATAAGAGAACTTAAGCCTCACCTATTTCTCCAAGTATCCATGAGGACCTGTAACCAACCAATCCATGCCAAACTCCAAATGCAACATAGCACTATCATGAAGTAATCAAGCAAATGATTAATGTACCCAATACTTAAGAGAACTACACAAGATCAATTTCAAAGCTCCAATCTTGAACATAAACATGACATCCATGATCTAACCATCTCATCTTAGGAGATTACATGCACCATAACACACATAAACATCCTAGTCTCAAGAGAACCATGCCAAACTCTAAATGCAACAAGAGTAAACCATGACATAATAGCAACCACTCTAAACCAAGAAAACATATCCCCAATCACCTGAAGATAACCTTACTAATGATGCATCCACGTCACTTCCAACAACTCCCACTGAACTGTGGTACTGAGTCACACATGGCATCATGACTAGCATCCTCTTCATGAAGATCACTATATCCTACCAAAGCTCCCATTGAACTGTGTACCGAGTTATAAATGGAAACAAGATAAACATCAAACCATCAGTGTCAAAAGCATATGGAATTTCAGACATTTCCTCATGATCAAAATTATCATAACATGTACTATGCCACAACTCTAAACCGCCAATCAAGAGTATATCATGACATAATAACAAAAAAATCCTACAACCAAGAATCCACTTCATTTCCAAATGCTCCCACTGAACCGTGATACTGAACAATCCCATGGCATCATGATGTGCATAATCAAAACCACATTTCTGTCATAAGCTCACATCAAACCTACGAATCTAAGCTCTCAATGACACATTATAACCATCCTCTAAAGCAAGAATATATACCTCTTTTACAAATCTGCAATAACACAATTAAAAGCCCCACTATAACCAAAAAAACCTCCAATCTTTTAAGAGAAAGGCATCCCAATACTCTACCCAACCTCAACTCTAATACCAAATGTTGAAAATTGAGGTGTTTGTGTAGCTTAATACTTTGTAAAACTATTATACTTGCTGATCTAAATATGTATTCTTTGTTACAAATTCTTTGTGTGTGATTATCTGATTAATTCATTTTATCATTTGTAGAATGAAGATAGAAGGTTGTAGAAGAATTAGATATAATATTAGAAGATACATAGCATATACCATGTAGAAACCCTTTTGGGAAAAAACTCCACCAAGAATCAATGCATTATTTAATCTCTAAAGTAGATTACAATAATTCCAATCCTTGCAAGAGATGATTCTTCTAACTTCAACAAATCTTCTTCACAACCTGCAATAAAACTGATGCAAACTCTCTTCAACTTGCTTGAGATATATATGCAATAAACAACTTTGTAAACTCCAAAAGAGTTACAATTACAAAGCTCAATCCCTATCTCCTAAAAGGTACGCCTATCTCTTCCAAGTAGAGTTTAGCCATGAAGAACAATGCCAAATCATCATCTTCATCCATTTGGGTGTCCCAAACTGAAGTAGTAACTCAACCTTTATTCTGTAAATATCTTCAAGGATTTATCCTCAAAGTAGGCACCCAAGAGTGGGCCCACTTAACTCAACCTTCTGAAATAGCTTAATATGCAAAAGATTTAATTCCAAGAAGCCAACTTGGGCACCCAAAGTGGGTCCAAGTCATTTTCTATTAACTAAATCATCTCTCTCCACCATTCATGCAAGAATGGTCATCCCCTATTAATTGAAGGAAGCCACCTATTATATATCATGCAACTCAAGTCATTAGTCATGCATTCCAAGTTAACTGAAGTCAACTAGCATTCAACTAAAACTAACTGAAGATAACTGAACCATAACTGAACTGAATTGAACTGAACTAATCTAAATTGAATTGAACTTCATGCATGTAAACATCAATCCTTGACACCTAGGATCTTTACATGCATTATAGAAGTGCTATTTCTTACTCCAAATAGTTAACTTAACTCAAAGCGAGTTCCACCTTCCATGTGGGTGCCCCATGTGATCCTATTATTTAGGAACTCATCTTGGACACCCTCACATGCTCCTATTATTTAGAATTAATTACAAATTTCAATTAACATGATTATTTCATCCAAAATTAATCTCTCTCTCTAATCCTAGTGTTTGAGAACACTTTCCAAGGAATTAGGAGAGACATGAAATAAATAATGTTTAAGATTGCAATTAAATGGAATCGTATTTCCAACAGGTGCCACCTATGAGCCAGGAAGTCACACCCTCTAAATAGTGGCAACGGTAGGGTTGAGCGTAGCGCACCCCTGATCCACACTGGCAGGTTGGGGACCCAATACGAGAGTGATATATGTTATTTCCTTTTAATACTTTTTATTTTATCTATCTCATATATATATGTTTTTATATGATATGGCACTGATATCGTCCACTTCTTAGTGGTTGTAGTGGACATACATGAGAGGATCACCTTCATCAGGTGATGCATATGAAAGGTGGCCCAACCATCTAGATCCATGGGACAGTCCTTGATGAGTATAGGTCTCCATCATTAGGGTGACATACCAACTTATTCAAGCATGTAGCGTGCCTGAGGATGACGTACGAGGAGACGTGGGTGGAGACTATCCAATGGATGATGGAGCTAACTACCATGACCATCCAATGGGATTATCAAGCAATAGAGCTCTTCACCACCTTATCCAAGAGATACCAGGCCATGATGTAGGTACAGAGTATGAGGAGACACGTGACACCCTATAGGGCCAAGTTAATGACCTTAGTAGGCAGGTAGAGGCAACAAAGCCGATGCCTATTGGTCCTTTGGTGTACCAGCTCTAGGAGGAGCTATGTTAGGCCCATGAGGGAGAGGCTTCATTGTCAGAGCGAGTTGTGCAACTTCAAGAGGACGTGGTCAAGCTACAAGGTGAGCTCTAAGCACTACAAGTGCAGACTGTGTCTATCACAATTGCATTAGTTACATTCGTACGCATCGATCCAACACCCTCCTCTGCGAGCACCAGTGCCAAAGGTCTTGGGGATCCATGCACCTAGGGGTTAGAGGACCAATTTTGTATATGCTTGTTTTTTGTAGACCATGTCATTTGTTATTATATAGCATTTTTGATGTACAAATTCATAAACAAATATACAGACATCACATTTTGACATAGTGGTGTGATACATGTACATGGCATTTTTGAGATATATGTATATGAGATTTTTTACCAACATCATGGTGTTCTTATGTGTAATTTTCTTTTATGTATTAGATTATGTGACCGATTTATGTTTATGGATGTATTTTTAGATTAGATGCTATCATGATTTAATAAACACACAAGGTATATATGCTTAATTAAATACAATGATGATCTAATTTCCTAACCAAAAGACAATCAAACACAATGCATGAATACATAGCATAATAAAACACACAAATAAACACATATATATAATTCCTAATTAAATAAATTAATTACATACACATGTTTGCATCATAACAAAAATTTAAAATATAATGTGTTAATGAAGAAATTTCATAGCATAATGAACATACCACATAAACCCTATGTATAGTATCGATGAAGATGCATTGCATTGGCCAGTTCTTTTAGAGGAATTTTGTCCATAGACGATAGTCCATAGGCACCAAACCATACACGAAGGTGATTATGTAAGGACCTAACCAATTAGGGCTAAACTTCCCCTTTTGATTAGGTGGTGGATTTACATTCCTTTGATTCTCATAGAGAACAAGATCACCTACCTTAAAATTTTGAGAAAGAACAACTTGATTGTAATGTTTAGAAATATAATGTTGATAATCTTGGAGATGTTTGAGAGCCTACAACTGACGCTCATCGAGCAACTCAAGTTGGTTTACATGTTTAATATGGTAAGTGTCATCATCAATTAACCCTTTAAGGGAAACTCGTAAAGATGGAATTTCTAACTCTAAAGGCATGATAGCCTCAACACCGTACACAAGGTTGTATGGTGTTGTACTAGTAGTCGTATGAATGCTCATGTGATAGGCCCACAAGGTGTATGTAAATTGAGTAAGCTAATATTTACTGTGTATTCATTATTTTTTAGAGGATCGACTCAAGAGTTTTATTAGATGCTTCAGCTTGGCCTTTAGACTAAAGATAGTATGGTGTAGAAAATCGATGTTGAATATGATTTTTTCTAGGAATTGCTTCACCTCTTTTTTCTTAAATGAAGTACCATTGTTAGAAATAAGGGTAGAAGGAAATTTTAAGTGAACAATGATATTGTCCAGAAGAAAGCTACAAATCGCTTTAATGGTAGTGGATTAGAGTGGACAAGCTTCAACCACTTTGTAAAGTAATCAATAGTGGTAATGATGAAGGTATGTCCTTTAGAAGAAGGAGGTAACATTTTTCCAATAATATCCAACCCCCATTTTTGAAATGGCCAAGAAGATGTCTAATTTTGAAGCTCTTGTGTAGGAGCTCAAATGAGATTACTATGTTGCAAACATTTAGGACACTTCTTGACAAAGGAAAAGGAGTCTTGCTCCATTGTTTTCCAAAATTATCCCATGTGAATCAGTTTACTCACCAAGGGTTTACCACCAAAATTTCCAACCCCAGAGCCCAAATGGGATTCTTGAAGGGTGAGGGGTATTTCAGCCTTAGTGAGACACCAAAGAAGAAGACCATTATAAGGTTTCTAATAAAGAACACTAGACAGTATAATATATCAGATTGAATGTTTTCGTATTTGAGTACAAGCATTTTTAGTTGCATCATCGGGAAAATTTCTAGTCTTTAGATAATTATAAAAGTGAGGATACCATTCCCCTGAGTCGATGTGAGCATCAAATTTAGGTTGATATGAGAAATTAGGAGAGCAAAGAATGTGAACCATGAATTGGTAATCTTCTACACTACCGTCCAAAGATATAAGGGAGGTTACACTCATCATTTCATCACGTGTCACTTTTCTCTCTTAGGAACACTATCTATCATGAAAGAAGAAAAATGATCAAGCAAGGATAAAGCCAAATCTTGATACTGAGATAGCTTAATTTTCTTAGCTTAATACATTACCATGATTTGATTTACAATAAGTTTAGAATCACCATGAATGTGAAGATGTTTAATGTTTAATTCCATCATGGTATTGCAAGTTGGCAATAAGGGCATTATACTCAACGAGTTATTAGTGTAATGAAATTCTAATCGAAAGGATAGAAGAATCATCTTTGCTTCGGGTGAGATTAAAAATACACCTGCCCTAGAGCTAGTTGACATCTTGATCCATCAAATTACATCTCCCATATAGGTTCATGGTCTAATGCGAAAATATTTTCATTTGAAAATATACCCAAATTATGGAAGGAGTGAGATGAGGGAGCTTCAACCAATTGATTGGCAATAACTTGACCTTTGATTGCTTTATGAGTTACAAACTTGACGTCCAACTTAGAGAGAAACATTACCCATTTCACTAACCTTCTAGAAAGATTGGCTCTAGTGAACAAATGTTTAAGATCACATTTTACAATCACACGAGTTTTAGCATGAAGAAGATAATATCATAGCTTCAATGTTGCAAATATGAGAGTGAGACATTGTTTCTCTATGGAAGAATATCAAGTTTCTTAATCAACTAGAATATGAATAATATAGTAGACCAATCTTTCTTTACCATCATCATCATATTGAGCTAATAAAGTTGCCAAGGCATGAGGTGATGTAGAGATATAAAGAAAAAATGGTCTATCCTATATAGCCAACATTAAGATAGGAGGATTGGCCAAATAAATTTTGATTAAATCAAAAGCCTTTTTGCACTCATCATCCCATAAGAAGTGTACATCTTTCTTCAACAAACATGTGAATGGAAGGGTATGATCAACCAACTGAGATACAAATCTACAAATTTCCTAATTCTTCCCTTGTAAACAATGTAGTTGAGAGATATTGTTAGGTGGTGACATGTTAATGATTACATCAGTTTTACTTGTGTCCACTTTGAATCCATGGTGAGAGATGATAAATCCTAAAAGCTTGCTGACATCTACACCGAAAACACACTTAAGAGGATTTAGTCTCATTTTATAGAGCTGAAGCCTTTTAAAGATAAGGCAAAGATTTTTGATGTGATCTTTATGAGTCACAGACTTATCCAAGATGTCATTGACATAATCTTCTAAGATCTTGTGAATGAAATCATAAAAGATAAGAGCCATCACTCATTGGTAAGTTGCTTGAGCATTCTTTAATCCAAATGACATGACTGTATAGTAGACGGTACCCCAAGGGATAGTGAAGGTTGTCATGTATTGATCTTTTGGGTTAATATGAATTTGATTATAGCCTGAGAAGCCATCCATGAAAGAGAATAAGGCATGGCCTGCAATTGAGTCCAAAATCATATTGATATTAGGTAACAAAAAAATCATCCTTAAGAGAAGCCTTGTTGAGATCACAAAAATCAATACAAATACAAATATGACCATAAGGATTACTAACGATGATTATATTCAATATACAAGGTGAATAATCAATAGGACGGAGAAAACCAACTTTTAAGATATTTTTTATCTTAGACTTGACTAATAAGGAAACCTTGGGATTCATCTTATAGATCTTTTGTTTAAAGGGCTTAGCACCGGTACATAGTATGACATTTTGAACCACCACAGACTCATCAATACCGAGCATGTCCTCATATGACCAAGCAAAGATAGCAAGATGATAATACAATAAATTAGAATGTTGTTTAGATTCTTCCAAAGAAAGACATTTTCCAATCTTAATCAGTTTTCAAAAGACTTAGGATCCATGAAAACATCAAAAGTATCCCCCTTGAGGAGAGTACTATGATCTTTAGGATGAGATATAGGAATAATATCATCCACATTAGATAAAGGGGTAAAACATATAAAAATGTAAGTGTAGTGTTTATCAAAATGCAATGAAAAAGGCGTGTGATGCACTTACACTTTTCATAAGTTCATTAGAAAAAGAGATTTCCAAGGGATAGGATTGACTTTCAATCTTGAGGTGAGTCAACCCTATATGGAAATCTATTATTTTCTTATGAAAAAAATGACTAATTGGAACTTTTGAGAGATAAATTAACATGCATTAACTAAGCCAATTGCATGACCTAACACTTGAAATGCAAAATTCTATGATAGCAAAAATGAAAAGATAGTTTGCAAGCATATCTGAGAAGGAAAAAATGGTGTGTACTTGCCCTGAAAAGTGTGTTTTAGGGCCTATAACAGGACTCATTCGCCCAAGGGTGAATGGATATTTGTACAGGGGTCTTCCCCAACTTTGGGGGTCCTCTAGTGCAAGATCCAAGCTTTTGTTTTCCCCAGGTTTCAATGTTAGAAATTAATAAATAATTTTTAAATCTGATTTTTTGTGTCTTGACAAAAATGAATGCAACACATGCAACTTTGCAAAAATGCTCCTTTGCTCAATTTTAATTCCTTCACCTATAAATCTACATATACAAAGAGAGAAGAAAAATTGTTTGTTTTATGTGAATGAGGGTTTGCCTTGGTGAAACCCCGGTTTGGTAATTAAACCTTGATAATGAAATAATGATAAATGGAAGGAATTGGATGAATGAATTTTTTTTTGTCACAACTCACCAAACCCTTAATGGCTGACCTTAAAGGACTAAAGTCTAACACATCACTCCAAGGAGCTTGATCCTACATGAATTGGCTTGAATGATTGATTGATTTGATGCTTGAATGCTTGAAACCTACATCACAATGTTAGCTCTAAAATATGACATGAAGATGCATATACTTTGACATGATATGATCTTGATTTCTACTATAGATGACTGATAAATATGCTCTTCAATACTCTTGACAATAATTTTTTCTCTATAATTTCTCCTTCAAAAATCTTAGATTTGAATTGATAAAATAACTATGTATTTATAGGTGTTTATCTAGTTTCTTGAAAACTAGATTCCACAAGCCAAAATTTGACACTTGAATTTTAATCATTAAAATTCCACCAAAAACATATTAAAAATTGGGTCCTAGCACTTAAAAGGGACCCATTCAACCTTGGGCGAATGGGTCCTAGGACCTAAGTACAAGACACACAATCTCCAAGCTGTTTAAATTAATGTAGGAAATTGTTTAATATAGGTTTACCTTTCAGAAAATGGGAATAATAAGGCTTTGGAATGCATAATTTAGGCAATTGTAAGCTTAATTAAGTTCAATTAATTTAGGGACCCAAACATAGTGTGAAATTGTAAAGGTATATAATTTTCTACACTACAAGGGGCCTTCTCATCAATACTCATAACAAATTCTCCAAAGTATGCTTGTTTATTCAAGCAATATAGGAATCATCATTTATGGTGATAAGAAGGTAAGTGAGAGTATGCACCTAAGAATTATTCTAGCACTTCCTCTAAAAAGAAAATGTCTAGAGGAACTTCATTGGATTTTACCTTGTTTTTAATAAATTTAGGATGAACTAATTCAAGAGAAGGAGGTTTAGCAGAAATTATGTTGGCATTCGACCATGGTTTGCTCCTAGACCTTTTATGATGGTATCCAAGTCCAATTTTATACCCATGAGAATCAAACTCAATGGGGACCTTAATACCTTGTTCATTACACTCATAACCACTACCTCCATAACCATGTTTATAAAGGAGATAGAAGATAGGGCCATAATATGTTTGCAATTCTTGGGAAGGAGGAGGATAAATGTAAAGAGCATCATTCCAAATATGGGTATTAGACTCCTTTATAGGACCACAACCATCCTTATTAATAGGAACACAAATACTAGCCTCCTTAATAGAAGCATGACCATCTTCCTCAGTAGGGGTGCAATCATCCTCCTTAGTAGGAGCATGATTGTATCCTTAGCAGGGGAAAATCAACTTTCTTAATAGAGGTGTATGGGACATCAAAATATCTAGGTGGATAGGATCTACTTTGTACTCCCTGATAAAGGATTAGGTAAAGTCCAGGGACCCCCAATTATCACCAAGACATGTGTTTGATTCAAAAGAAGAAGTAGAAGGGGTAGACTTAGGATTCTCTGCTTTGTGTTGATATTCCTTAGGGACATCCATCTCAGTAGTAGCCTTTGGGGTAGACATTACTAGAGAAAATGTCAATGCATTAGAAGATAACAAAAGAATAAAAATTTTAAGAGTAGAAGCTACCGAGGCATGACTAGCAGCTACCATTTCACAAAGGTGTATAGCATCAAGGTTGGCCTTGATTGTAACTACTTAATATATTAACAATAAATTTTATAGAAAGATGCAAAGTAGAAGTAACTACTCCCAAAGCATGAATCCATGGTTTTCCCAAGAGAATGTTGTAAGGTAAAGGACTTGACATAACATAAACCAAGGTGGGTATGGTAATGAGTCCCAATCTCAAAGGAAAGATTATCATACCTAAGGCCTTTCAACCAGCATTATTGAATCCATGAGTGTACAAAGAAGAAGCAACAAGAGAAGGAAAATATATTTTAATTTTAGTTAATAAGTCAATGCTACATACGTTGAGATCTGAACTAGTAGATCAACAAGAGCACAACTAATACTAATATTATTAATGTTTACTATTATCATTAGAGGATCTTCTTGCTTCTGTACTTTCATAGGTGGGAGTTCATGTGGATAGAACATAATATTTGGTGAATCCACATGAATATGAGCTATCAATGCATTTACATCTATCAGCCTAGTGGAAGAAGGCAATAGGATATTTTGCAAGGCTTCTTTTAGCATACCTTGATAAATCTAAGAATTTTGAAGCAAATCCCATAGTGAGATCTTGACAAGAGTAGAAAAAAGTTACTCCTTAAGATCATACTCAACAAGTGCTTTAGTTGCTAGTTTAGGTGCTTGAGGAAGACTTGGTTGAGAAGGTAGTAGAGAAGTTGGTTGGTTACAATTTTTTTGATTCCTTCTAGTATTATAAGTATGGGCCACCGCTCTATAAGAGAGAGCCTTAGATTGCATGAATCTTGTATAAAGGTCTAGTGTTCCATTAGTGATAGGAACCCCATTAATATAATGAACTATTTTAGGAGATGGGCTAGTCGGAGTCACGTAAATGATGGGTCTCTCTGGCCTTTGAGGGGAAGTGAGGACTATTACTACATTCACAAAATCTTTGACTTGTGAAGAAGAATATGGTTGTGATAAAGAAGTTTGTTTAGAAGATTTGAAAATAGGAGATGCCTCTAAGAAATCATCTAGGGAATCATCCAACATATCAAAATATTCTTTAGAGAATGCATTTCCAAAAGCATTAAAATTTTGAAGAAAAATATATGACATGATTTTTCACATCAAGTTCACCAAAATGTAAAGGAGGGGATTCACTGCTCCCAAGTCTGTAGGACAAAGAAGATTCTACAGAGAGCAAATATCCCTCGGTTACCTCAAAGTACAAGCTCAAGTGACAAAGTATGAAATGCAGAATCTTCCAATAACTTGATTAAATAAAATACTAAGCTATTAAGAGCAAGAATCATAAAACTATAATTTAACAAAAACTAATATAGAATTATGAAATGCAAATTGCATAGACAAAAAATTGAAGAATTACAATTTTTTCTCCTAGAAGGGAAAAGTATTGGCCAATGAACAACAATGTTTCGTAAGGAAGTTTGCACCCCACACTATCCTCTCTACCAAAACAAAGGATAAAAGCTTGAAATATATAATACCCCTATTTTCAAATATGAACATTTGTACATGAAAAGGATGAGAAAAATGTTTGGGTTGTTTCAAGGCTTACCTTAGTTAAACCATCATTTTTGTGTTTTCACCTTCATAGACAACTAGATAGATAGAAATAGATAAATTAACACAAAATGTAATAGAAGAGATGTGTGATAGACAAGACAAAAGTAGACAAGAGATCATTACCAATAGTCTATGGCTCCCATCTTGCCTTGATAGACAAGATGTTCTTGCTTGCAAGAGAGACTTGGTTGTTGATGAGATGAGAATCCAAAAGAGCTTCATTGTGGAGAGCAAGAGAGAAAATATTTAGAAGAGAATAGAGAAAGAGAGCAATATTGAATGAAAATGAATGAGCGAAAAGAGGAATTTTTTGAGGTTGCATGAGCGGGAAGAGCCATTACACTCACGATTCTACCACAATGATGCATGTTATAGGAAAAGGACATGATATTCCCTCATTTGAAACTCAAATTTTTTGGGGATGCTAGCACCTCATGCAAGCATCCTACTCAAAAACTTTGTAAGAAATGAGGTATCAGACTGCTAACTCTTCATTGTTGTCCCCTGTAAAGTTGAAATTGTGAAATTCCAACTCATAAGATTTTATCGTTAATGTAGCGGGGTGTCATAAATGCAGCGGTCCAAATGTGCACATGTGAAATTGCCACAGGGTGTAATTTTACGACACTACACATCTCTACGTGCCATAGTTTTTCTGTATTCTCTCATCAAAGTTTGTCACTTTTAGGCTTTTAGGTCTCTTAAGATATATCATTTGACCATTGTATCCTAGAAGGTTTAGTTTCCTTTGGTGGTAAAAAAATTCTTCTTTTAGCATAGATAAATTAAAATAGTCATGTTGGGTCTATTATTTTAACACTATAGAGTTCTATTCAAAAAGCTATCCATTGTATACCCTAGCATTGCATGAAATTGCCACTTTTTGTAACTTTATATTTGAAACTAGAACAAGTAAATTATTTTGAGATGGATGAAATAGAGAGATGTTTTTTTGAGAATACCCTATTTCCCAATTAGAGAATTAAACAGTATGTATCTATGTTCCACAATGTTTCCATATAATCTCTTCAAAGTTTTTCATATTTAGGGTCTTAGGTCTCTTAAGAGACATCATCTAACTATTGTAGCCTAATTTTTTTGGAAGCCTTGAATGGAGGAATAAGGCATCCTCCATAATATATACATACAAATAGACATGTTGACACGAAATTTATTCATTCTACATGTCTTAGCATTACACAAAATTTCCACTTTTTGTAACTTTTGATTCAATGCTAGTACGATAAGCTAATTTGAGTTGGATGAAACAAAGAGATTATTTTTAGAGGAAATCACTACCCAACTATAGGAAAAAATGATGCATATCTAAATTTTTTAGTTTTTCTATATCATCTCATTGAATTTTTCCACTTTAAGGCTCTTAGATCTCTTAAGAGACCTTGTCTGACTAGTGTAATCTAGAAGGTTTGAGAGTCCTTAGTGGTAGAATGATTCTTTCTCTATCATAAAACTACCAAACCAAATGAATTAGTGTTATTATTTTAATTCCATGGGGACCCATTTGAAATTTTTCATCTACATCTTAACATACACAAAATGACTACTTTTTGCAAGTTTTGATTCAACCCTAACACGAGCAAACCACATTGAACTAGAAAAAATTAAGATTTAACCATTATCTCTCTCTTCCTAGAAAATAATAGCTCATATTAATATGTATATTTTCTTAATAAAAAAAATGTCTAGCTTACCAAATAAACAATATACTAAACTAAACAAATTAAAAAAAACAAAAAAAACAAATGAAAGTCAAATATTAACCACTGCATAGCACTTACCTTTTATGGAACCATTTTACTCCTTATATAAAGCTTTATAAATTTCTTAAAAACACCCACTTAAATGTTTAAGAAACCATAAAGCTAAAAGAATAAATATAAAAAATCTTGTGAATGTGTATATAATAGTGAAAATAATATATTTTATATTTTTATTTTTATTTTGGATTCATTTTGATTGAGTTAGGGGAGAGGGGCCTATAGTGGAGCACCTTAACTTCACCTTTCTCAAAATCTACGTGGAAATTTCAAATCACTTTCAATTTTGTATAATAGTTTATTTGACAATTCACATGCTTCTATATTTCATTTTAGGGCCACATCAACATGTTTTTTGTTTAAGTATCCAAAAAAGGCCCAAAAAAAAGTGAGACCAATAGTGGTGCACTAAGTCATGTTTTATTGGTGTGTTGATGTGGCATCACATGATTTGTCAGTTTGTGTATTTTATGGATAATTTTTTTTTTGCAATTGGATATTAAGGTGCTTTAGTATGGGATCCACTAAGGACTACTTCTATCCTCACTATTGGACCCTGCTCCACTATGGGCCCTCTCCCCTAGTCTTCATGTAATGACTAGTGTGCAAGTGACATGTTTTTAAAAAAAATAATAAATTTTATTTTTTAAATTTATTTATTTTAATTTTAAAATCAGGCCAATATTATGTCCTTCATACTAGCAGCTATTCACCAACTTGAACACAAAATATTTCAAAGTGTATTCTCATGTATTGTATAAAAAGACAAACCATAATTTACTTCATATCATCAATGATATATCTAGAACTCTCACTTACCACTTACATCATCATTTAGGGAGCATATTTGAGCATTCATTGCTACATCAACCAACATCTACCTACTTAGAAAAAAATAGGCATATTGCATGTGGTTATTTGTTGTCTTTGATCTTTGTTTGTGTCATTCAATCGATTCACTTGGGGACTTGACTGAGGAGAACATGGAATTCACCTAGCAAGCTCCTCGAAGATATTTATAATAACTACGAATTCCTTACCATACTTATAGATATTTGAAAGCAAACTAAACTAGTTTTTAGATTGAAAAAATGTATGATTGATTATGTGCAACAAAAATTGATTTCACACATTGTTCAATTTTATATTATAGAATCAAACTAGATTGATTTTATGTCACTATTTAAGCCTAAATAAAAATAGGGTTCAATTTGCTATCTATTGTATCATCATAGAGGCAAATTTGATATCAAAGCATCATTGTGGATCACAAAACAATAATTTGCAACCCAACACCATCAAGTTGCACATAAAGCTAAGTAATCCTTATTCATCTTTAGTCATTTTTTTTAAAAAAATATTTGTTTAATTTTAATTTATTGTTTCAACTCATAATTATAGGTCATTAATTGCTAATTTCCCCATTTAATTCAATAACCTCGAATATTTGCAAAGGTTGGTTAGTTTTCTTCACAATATCATAAAAAACAAAAACTGAATAAAAGTGAGAAGTTAGAGAGATTTTAAAATTAACCATGTAAGTTTTTTATATCAACATTTGAAATCACACTCACAGTCCATCATTAAAATGAGGGAAATTTTAGTTGCTAACTAAAAATATACATGTGTGGTTAAGAAACAATGAAATAAAGAATAAAAAATAGTATACCAAGCTAAAAGGTATTATCTTAAAGTTTAAAAGTACCCAAAAAAAAATGGAAAGAGAAGAAACCAAAAAAATCACTTCACTTAATAATATGAGTAGGCAAAGATAAACATGAAATTTGAAATATAAGACAAAGAAATAAAATTGTGAAATAAGAGTGAGAAAGAGTTAAAATCAATTAAAAAAGAAAAGAACAAGGTAGGGGAGTAAAAAATGAAAGAGATAAAGAAAGAATGAGATATGGGAAGGAATTTAAAGAGAATATATACTTGAGTCTACACAAGAAGGTGGTCCCAATAAATAAATATTAGTAGATAATTTCATGAAAGTGGTTTCAATAAATAAATATTAAATATAATTTCATGAATTATGAAATTTTTATATGTATAATATATAATTATATTTGAAGATTATTATAATAAACATAATTTAAATTTATTAGACAAAGATAATAAAGGATCAAAGGAAAAATCTAATCATATATAGGATAGAGGACCCAATGATCTAGTCATTCACCATAACTTTTACATCTCTCAAGTTTCTAAATAATAAGACAATTTTTTGTGGGAAACTTCTCACAACTTGACGTTGTATCCATATCTAACATAATGGATGATTTTTATCAAAATAATTTTGAATTTAAAGGTTAATCAATCTCTCATTGAATGCTATTCAATTCCTTATCTAAAGGACTTTCCCAACTTATTGCTCCTTGGTTCTCTAAAATAATAAATAAAAGGAAAAGGAAATTTTTTGTTGCTTAAAGGATTCCATTTATTGATGCAAGAGCATATGGGTTCACGAATAATCTTGCATCAACCAAAAAGTTTCAAGTTTAGTTTGTTTTTGTTAAATTTTTCTACTGTTCAGGATAATTTGGATATTCAAATAGGTAA
>VDFB02091706.1:0-14392 GCA_007258455.2 Sequoia sempervirens | reverse complement strand
AGCCTGAGAAAGGAGCTCGGTAAGGTGGCGATGCCTTCGGTAGAAGAGTCCTCACCATTCAAGAAACTTCGGCTAAAGAGCATGAAGATAGATCATTTCAAAGGATCTATATGCAGATGATGAAGATTTTGCATACATCTATAAGGTATGTGTTGAATACAAGAATCATTTTCAAAGAAAATATGCTAAATATACTTTGTAAAGTGATCTTTTGTTTAAAGGGAATCAACTATGTGTTCCTAGAGGCTCCATTAGAGAGAATTTGATACAAGAAAAACATAATGGTGCATTGAGTGGTCACTTTGGGATCACAAAGACTCAAGAACTTGTTCAAAGGTTTTACTATTGGCCAAGGATGAACCTAGATGTTAGGAGGTATGTGGAAAGTTGTATAGTGTGTCAAAAGGCCAAGGGTACTTCTTCAAATGCAGGCCTATACCAACCACTGCCTATCCCTACTAGGCCATGGGAATGCTTGAGTATGGATTTTGTAGTTGGGTTACCCAAGACAAGGCAAGGCATGGACAGTGTTTATGTGGTTGTGGACAGATTCAGCAAGATGGCTCACTTTGTGCCATGTAAAACAACCAATGATGCCAGTCAAATAGCTTCTCTCTTCTTCAAAGAGATAGTAAGGATACATGGATTACCAATCAGCATTGTATCAAACCGAGACACCAAGTTCATGAGCCATTTTTGGAAGACACTTTGGCAGAGATTGGGCACTAATTTATCCTTTGGATCTGCATACCATCCCCAAACTGATGGTCAAACCGAAGTTGTAAATAGAAGTCTTGGAAATCTATTAAGGTGCTTGACCAAGGAGTATGGTCAACAATGGGATCAGTTGATTGGGCAAGCTGAATATGCCTACAATGACACTATAAACAGATCAACAGGGAAGAGTCCCTTTGAAATTGTCTATGGATTACATCCTAGAGGTGTCTATGAGCTAAGAGACTTAAAGGATGGAGTCAAGGGAAGTGGATATGCTGATGATTTTTCCTATGCAATGCAAGAGATTCATGATATAGTCAGGAAGACATTGGTAGAAAATACCATGAAGCATAAGACCAAGGTGGATGAGCATAGGAAAGAAGTTCAATTCAATGTTGGAGACTTGGTGATGGTGCATTTAAACAAGTCTAGACTGCAAAAAGGAGTCCCTCACAAGTTGCAGATGAAGAGGATAGGTCCCTGTCCAATCCTAGCAAAATATGGAAACAATGCTTTCAAGGTGCAGCTACCGGATGACAGTGGGCTGTCCCCTGTTTTCAATGTTACAGATCTAGTTCATTACAAAGGACCACCACCAGACATGGACCAGAACCTCCATGAAGTTATCCAAGATGTGGAAGAACTTAAATTTCCCTCTGCTACAGTCAAACAAGCTGATAGTGTATTGGATACTAGGGTCTACAAGAGGACTAGGACCAAAGAATACAAAGAACATCTGATTAAAAGGCATGGTCAACCTGATGCTGATGCAGTGTGGATCAAGGAATCAGAGTTCAAGAAGTTGGGCATTGATCTCAACTTGCTCAATCCAAGGGTGGATTGAAATCTTTTGTTTTGGGGAGGATGGTGCAGGAGCACCTAGGCTAACCTCCATTTTGTTTGTTATCAATTTTGGCTTGTACCTCACCTTAGCCAAGTCAGGGTGATGGTGTGTTTGTTTTGGACCTTAGAAGGTCTTGCTTGTGTGTGGTGAGTTAGTCACTAGGACTAAAGTCACCTTAGTTTAATCATTGTTGTTAATTTTGTTTTAAGTAGCTTTAAATAGCTTATGTTGGAATGTAAAGCAGTAAATGTGTTCTAAACACATCTTAGTTGTTAGAAGATGCCAAGAGGCAGTTAGGGGAGTTGATGGTTCAGAATCAAGGAGATTGAGGTCCTAAGATTTAGGATGATGGCAAAGTTGCAAGAATGTTGCAAAGTTGCATGACAACATTTGTTAGGTTGCATGCAACTTAGTTGTCTTGGATCCCCTAAAAGTTAGGAGTGGGATCGATCAACATCCCTTGAAACATGGCAAAGGCATCTATGTAAGTGTGGTGGTTCGTAGACAAGCAGTTAGATTGTTGTAAGCAAGTTTTTGGTTTGAAGAATATTGAGAGAACTCTGCATTTTCTGTGTACACCGTATGTTCTTGAGTGACAGTGCTATTAGATGTATTAGATGTATTGATTTTCTATTAGATTTGTGTTCATAGAGTAGATTTGAGCATTTTCCATTTTGTAATAAAATTGTTTAGGGTTGATCTGGTGCTGTGAATTCATAGGTTAGAGTGTAAAGGGTTTTGTAGTCTTTGTTTTGGAACAATCAGTCTTTTAATGGCTCCCCATTGAAATCTAGCCACGAGAATTTCCTGAAAATGGATGGATTTGCTAGGGGAGTCATTTTTTGTACATATGTAGTGGTAGGGGTCTTGAAGAGTCAGGGAGTAGGATGTATTGACAAACCCTAGGTGAGCTAAAGGTGCCCAGTTAGAGGTTTGCAAGCGAAAAATTGAAGAACATAGGCAGGGGAAGGAGGTACTGTATGGAAAAAGTATAGTTTCAGGTGGGGTATAACCTTACCTAAGAATGCTAGAAGGATTGAGGCTTAACCAATCCATTTGTGTGAGAGATTTGCAAAAGATCAGTAAAACCCTAAGAATTAGGCCTACTAGCCCTATTTCCCCTTGATTGTAGGAACCTACTGTACGGAAGAGTCAGGGGTCTGAAACCCTATGAAACATTTAAAGACTCAAGAAGGGTATCTGGAAGTGAAGTTTATTTGCTAGGTTGTTTGGAAAATTTGAGCAAGAAAAGCAAAAAGGTGACTGGTAAGGGCTACAAGCAATTAGGCCTCCTTAAAGCAAAATCTTGAAATCGGTAAGACAACAAGCTGAAGGTCCTCAAAGATGGATCTAAATGGATGTAAAATGAATGGTTTCAGTGTCTCTAACACCCCTGCAAGCAGTTCAGTGTTTTGTGAGATGAAGGCACTTAGAATCTTCTAGGTGTTGGGAAGAAGTTTGCAAGTTCACATGGTGTCAGTCCTCTAAGGTGAAGCACAAGGAGTGAGGCTCTTGGAGAAGAGTTGAGACAGGACTTAGTTGATAATCTAAGCCTAGCAAGAACCTAGAAAGGGATCAGGTTCCTGGATGAAGACAGTGAAAAGTCTTCTTAATTGATTGTGCAAGCAAACCAAGGAGCACTTACACCATCTTGCAATCTCTGGAAACAAAAGTTTTCTCTTTGTTTCTTGAAGTCTCGAGCCCCCATCATTAAGTAGTATTTCTTTTGATTTCCTCTATATTTTACTTGAGGGTTTGAAACCTTGAGTCTCTACCAAGATGAAAAATATTAATAATTCATCTTGAAATTACAAACCTCCTTCATTTTCCTTTGTTGACTTCCATCATGGGCATCTTCTCCTGGAATTTTACTACAATTGTTCCATCCTCAAGCTTATCTTCATGCTTCACAGTCCCCTCATCATCCACACTACCTTTGGCCTAGCCCCATGGTTATCTTTTGATGAAGATATCTCACTCCATTACTTTTGCATCTCTTCTTTTTTGTTCACCATGGGAAATGAATAAAATGTCTCTCAAAACTATCATCTTGTTGTTATCCTTTTCACTATTTCTCTATAAAGTCTTCATCATAATCAATAGACTGCATAGTCATAATCACTTTGACTGACATAAAGAACATTGACTCTAGAAAACTCGTCTAAATGGATTGTCAATATTGTCTTAGCTCTCTTTTTCAAAGGACTATATCAACTCTCCTTAAGTCTGTGTTTCGAGCCAAACTATTATCTATATATTCCCTTTTTTTCTTGAATTCTTTTTTATCTCAAACAATGCTTTTTGAAGTCATCCATGCAAGTCTTCATATCATTTATGAACTGCCATGTTCCTTTTGATCAAGTACTGTCCCATTCTCATGCTTCTTTATTGTCATCCGAGCAGATATTTATTATTTGTTATAATGAACTAAGTAACTCGCTGTTATGAATGATAAATACCTATTCAATAGGATTACAATGAAAGACTCTACACTCTTTTTTTATTCCTTCATGAACACTACCCTTTTCACATATATTGTGTTCTTGTCCATAGATGCAGGTCATTTGATGATTCTATATGTGAAAATTTCCAGAACTATTGCTTGTTGAGAAACTATAAATGCAGAGGATAAAACCAACCATATTGAAATAGCAAATGATATGAATGATACTGAAGATTTCAACCATACTAATACCACTGCTCTTGCATGATTTGTATGAGAAAACACTTTGATACCATGATGTTCATTCAAGGAAAATCCATTGGGGAGGAAATACTTGTAGCCCAGGTTGCCAATGACCACCATACTACACCCCGATACTACTAACAACCACTTTCTAGTTGGAAAATGAGATATACACCTTTACCTGAGAGATGGCTTATCAGGGGTAGATGCAACAAGGTACCACCAGTATCTCTCTTCATCTAGTGTTGTTGTTATCTTATGCAAAAATATGTCTCTTTGAGCACTAATGAGTCAATCATGCTTGATTCATCTCTATGTCTTCATTTTTCCCTTGATTACTGCTCACTTGTCATGAATTATTTGCATCACCGACCCTTATGCTTGCATTGTGTTACTTTTCCCTCATGAAAGGAATCATCCATTAATATTCTTGTACTACCATCACCCAATATTGTCATTTTTCTTTTGATTCTTTGACAGCCACTCATAAGAAACTCAAACTATAGGACAAGGAAATTTGTCCTTCCTTTCTTTAACGTCTGCGGACAATCCCTTTGGTTGTGTCATGCTTATTCCATTTCGATAACAAGCATTAGTAAATCAATACTAGTAAACCATTGGAAGCACTTGTGATTTATGACTCAACATCTCCTAGCTTTAGTCACTAATTGAAGAAATGTTGAACTAATCCAATCCCTAGATACATAATTTTGTCCTTATCTCATTGTGATTTACTTTCCCTTTATAGAGTAAATTCCCTTCATCTATGATAGTGAGGTCTATTAACTTCACCATCATGGGTGGTGAGTATCTACTTGGCATTGAGAAATGTGATGAGTCAACACTCATAACTCCCTTAGAAAATAAGAGGGAAACATGTTGGGCTCAACCCTTGTGGGAGACCATTCCACTCCACATTTTATAATATCAAATGAAGCAAACCAACAATGAGATTTCACCTATACCTACATAATAAGGAAACATGTTAGATAAAACAGAGCATATGATAGATGTTTATGATATCCTTTCCATTTTCTTGGACATGTTAGGTATGCAAACTATTTCAATGCTCACGAGGATTAGGCTATATATTTATGGATGTTTGCATATGTATTGATTAGTGATCCTTCATTGCTCTAACCAACTCTCTCTCACACATGCAAGAATTTTTGGAGTAGTAGGGAAAGCAACAACTAAAGAATAGATAAGATAGAGAGGTTGAAGTTCATTCAAAGCAACACAATTGGGATTCATCATTCAAAAAATGACTGGTTCCCTCTGCTTATATATGCATTCTTTCTTTCTTGTATCTATAAATGCATAGTTTTTTCTTTTATTTTCATTCAAATAGTTAGTCCCTCGACTTGTGTGGGACACTATACACTTATGATTATCAATAAAGACTACCTTTGCAACAATTGTTGACTCCCTTATCTATTATATGCATTTGCATAATGTAATAATGCAATCTATTTGATAATCTCTTTTATGCATATGGATGAAACTTAGCAAAAAATGATATGTACCTTTTGTTTCACGTTGTAAAACATAAACATCTCTACCTATTTGACCTGGTAGCTAAAATAGGTAACACTAACATTGGACCATATGAGGATTACTTTACATTGATAAGATCAAGTGAGCTACACTCTTATAGAAGCTCAAATGTAGGTGCATGGAGTATCCATAGGTGGAATATGGCATGCTTTTGTTCGTCATGTACAATTGAAGACTAGAATGAGTGCGAGTTAAAGGAGTGGGTTAACGAATGGTGATTAAGTCATCTTAGCTCACTTGACATGTATTGGCCCTTGATGGCACCGGAACTAACATAAATGGAATCATTATTTAACTTCACATATCAGATCTAGTTCAACTAGGTAATATATCTACTTGCATATATTTTAAAATTCCTAATGTTATTTTGCATTGTAGTGTTTTTGTAATGTTGACTAATTTCATCTAATTTGATACACATATCAATGTAGGGCATGTTTATGCAGTTATTGCATATGAATACAATGAAGAGGGAATGGATTATCACTTGTGTCATTGTGTTGAGGCTAAAAAGATATTGGAGGCCCTAGTTACATACCTGAAATGTACTTGTTTGACAGTAAAATTTAAAAAATGGTCATAAATAACTTGGGATGGACTGTTCAATAAATGGGATCCCATTTATTAAATAGAATTGTGATCCCTTTTCAATAGACAAAAGGGAAATGGGATCGCATTTATTACATGGTATCTCATTTATTAAACAGGGTCCCATTTATAAACAAAACAGGATCTCATTTTTTGAAATTTGAAATGTAGGCCAGGTATTTGCCTTGTTAATAGGTTTGGGAAAAGGTTTGGGGACCCGAACTTAGGCCCTAGACCTAGTTTGACCTGCAAGTTGAAGGTCCTCGCAATGACACAAGAAAATAGTGACTTTGGGCATATGTCTGAAGACTTTTTTTGCAGAATTTTTTGACGAAATTAAAACCTATTATAGATGAGATAGTGTAGATTCAAAATACATAATTTTTTTAATAATTGGAATTTTAAAAAAAAAATTCAATTAATTTCTGATGAAACAGGTCCATAAACTTGAATTATCAAGGTTTTTAGTATTTTAATAAATTTTTATTAACATAATTTTTTGAAAAATAGGTGTATGAAAGCGTACTTTAGACAATTGTTTTCAATTTAAAAAAATCAAAATGATAAGTCTAGGTCATCTTATGCGTGATGTACATGATTTTTCAAAACAACAAATATGGCCAATAAAAATTTAACAAAAGAAAAATATTCAATAAAAAATTACAAAAAAATATCGAAAGTGTGCTTTAGTGAGTTACAAATATTTTCCTTGAAAGGATTTAGAAAATATGGATGGCGTACACATGCATGGTAAAGTAAAAAGTTGACTTTTAAGCAGTGGCTTTTAAAACGCCTATTGAATCAATTTGTATCATCTGGGTATTGAAATAAATTACATATTTAGAAACTAGACTCCAAGTACTACATGTTATGATTAGTGACTTTTTTCAAGATTCCATCTCTAAGTGCTTTAAATTTTAAGGTCAAATGTGTCAAATTCTGAAAATCAGGAAAAACACTTCCACTAAATGGCCAAAAAGTGGACTCAACTTCTTGCCAGCACCCATTCCTAATGTTATCTTACTTTGTAGTGTGTTTTTAATGTTGACTAATTTCATCTTATTTGTTGCCCATATTAATGTAGGGCATGTTTATGCAATTATTGCATATGAAGACAATGAAGAGGGAAAGGATTATTACTTGTGTCATTATGTTGAGGCTAAAAATAATTTGAGGTCTCAATTATAGATGGAGAAAATGTTGAATACCCTACAAGCTCGGTGGTTGTTGTTGGAATATGGCTTAGAAGGTACCTAATAAGAGTGTTAATGTTTGGCTATTTCAAGACTTTGACATGCATCAAAATATTCTTCATTACTTGAACCTTGGTGTGGCATCCATTGTTCATTTGATCAAATATGGGGGTAGACCTTTGAACAAGACCTTGTAGAAGGTGCACAAGTCTAACCATGAGGCAATACTTGACACAATAAAGAGTAAAGTAGACCTGAATGGTTCATTGGATTAATTTGTAAGTATGCACATTGATTTTATAAAGTCATGTTATTGATATTAATGTATTGGTTCTTATTAATTTGTAACTATGCACATTAATTTGTATTAAAATTTCTAAGTATGCACATTGATTAGTTGATAGTTAGACCTTTTGTTTCTATATTTCATGTTTACACATGTTTTGGTTCCGAGTTTACATATGAATATTGGGAAAATTATATACATATTTATGGTTTCACCATTTGACCATCTTGATACCTCAATTTGTAAACTTGACCTTTGTAGCCCTAGATCAGACTTGGGAGACCCTTCATCAACCATCATTTCACCTAAAACATCAACCATTTCCATTATATCCATCCAAAATATGTCATCATTCCCTCATGTTACCACATTGACAAGGTAGTGAGCTCACTACCTTGTCAATGTGGTAGCAATGGCAAGGCATTGAGTTGTTTTAAAAAATTCCTCAAAGAAAGGTAGTGATTTCTTTTACCACATTTACAAGGTAGTGATTTCTTTGAGGCATTTTTTCAAACAGCTCACTGCCTTGTCAACGCTACCACATTGACAAGGTAGTGAGATATTTAAAAAATTGCCTCAAAGAAATGGGGTCTCCTGGTGATGTACATTGTCAAGAGACCCCATTTCTTTGAGGTATTTTTTTTCAAATAGCTCAATACCTTGTCAATTCTACTGATAGTTGATACAGGAGGTTGTTTGAAAATGCTCAAAGGGGCCGGGGTCTCCTAGTGATGTATCACCAGAGATCCCATTTATTTGAGGAATTTTTCAAATAGCTCACTACCTTATCAATGTGGTATCAACAAGAGACCCCATTTCTTTGAGGCATCTTTTCAAACAACTCACTACTCGGGTCGTGGTAGCATTAATATGTAGGAAGGTTTGAAAATTGTAAAGAAATGGGGGTCACTAGGAGACCCACCCCATTTTAGGCATTTTTCAAACAAGCTCACTACCTTGTCAATGTGGTAGAATTGACATGGTAGTGAGCTCAGTACCTTATCAATTTGGTAGAATTGACAAGGTAGTGAGCTCAATACCTTATCAATGTGGTAGAATTGATAAGGTAGTGAGCTCAGTACCTTGTCAATGTGGTAGAATTGACAAGGTAGTGAGCTCACTACCTTTTCAATATGGTAGCAATGGCAAGGTAGTGAGTTGTTTGGAAAAATGCCTCAAAGAAATATGGTCTCCTAGTGATGTACATTTTTTCAAATAGCTCATTGCCTTGTTTATGCTACCACATTTTCCATGTATTTTCCATTTTTTTCATATCCTACAATCATTAAAATCCTAAACATTATCTCTTTGATGCATTTTCTTAAACAATTCACATGCCTTGTCCATGCTTCCACATTTCTCATACATGTATTCCAAGGGAGTTGCAATTTCTCATACATGTACATCGGGCTTGATTGTGATACAGATAACTATTTTCCATTAGTGTTTGATCCTCCCCATAGTGGGAAAAATTTAATAGTGACAAGAGTAATCTATGATCTTTGGCAAGCTAAAAATTGTAGCAACGAGCATCAACACATGCACCATGATAGTCAGACTATGGTGAAAAAATGTAACAAAGGTAACTTTGATTATCATTTCTCTAGCTCTAGGTGAGGCCAATCTCAACCCAAAACCTTTTATAGTGTTATTCCTAATAAGTACAAGTAATTTCCCCTTATCTTGGTCTTATCATGTCATTTTGTATCACCTAGAATGCCAAAAATTGGAAATATTGTGTTTTAGCTATTTCTACTTACCTACTTTGACAACTTCATTTTAGAAGTTAATGATGATAATTATCATGTTTTTATTTTTTTGCAGTCTGGATATGATTCTAAAAATGTTCGGTAGTCACTACATGCAATGTAACTAGAACATCAAGGAGAGGGATGAGCCTCTCTCATAAAATGATTTTTATTTACTTGCTTATAGATTTCAATTAGGTTGAAATATCATATAATCATTTTTCATTGATAATTAATTACAGTTAAATTATTAAGTTTTAAAAGCTTTCAACTAATAACTAGATTAACTTGATTTTGGTTTGCAGAGATAGATGTAATTTGGGCTATGCATTTGTGAATTTTACATCAGCCAAAGCTACAGGGAATTTTTATAAATAATTTCACAAGCATCATTGGGATGAATTTAATTCCAAAAATATTTGTCAAGTTACATATACCAGACTCTAGGTATGTGTTATCTCTACCAAGGCTTAATATATATATGTTGGCTTCACAACACTTAATCTTTTATTATGTCTCTGAATCATCTACATTGCAACACTAACCTGATACAAGTACATTTAATCCAACCTTTCTTGTTAGGATTGGGCTTATTTACCTTTCTTGTGCATTGCTTGTGAGGATTAGGCTTATTTACTTTTAAATAGGTCCACTGAGAGTAAATTTCACATATCCATCAACAATATATCCCTTCTCCTCATATCTCAACATCTCATATCCAAATATCCCTAACCACCCTTCATAACTAGGCAATGGGAAAATCGCAATGCATAATTGAAGGTACAAGTAGTAGAATGCATGAAATGAAAGAAGGAATCTACTCTTGAGAAGTTGAGGAAGGTGTGTGTGCAGTATGTGCAATGGGAAAATGACAATGCAAAACTGGAGGTAGCAAGTACTAGAATGTATGAAATAAAAAAGGAATTTTCTCTAAAAACACTTGAAAAGAATCAAGCCAAAGTGAATCAAATAGATAATGTTTTCAATGAAGATATTCTTCCTACTCTCGAGAAGTTTCAAGGAAGGTGCATCCTATGTAGTATGTGGAATGGTCAAATGGAAATGGAGAAGTGGAAAACCTCAAGAGGTTTTGTATTTGGTAAGAATTTGTGTAGGAAAAGAAAGTGAGAGATGATGTTATAGGTGGATTTGAACAAATGAAGTCAAAGATTCTTGGACTTAATACTTCCATGTACAACTTAAATTTTATTTAGAGAGCCCTTAGGTTTATATTTTTTAAAAGGAAAGAAAACATACTAGAAATAGCACCTTTGGTGCATTAGGTTACATGAATATGAAGTATTAACATGATCTACCAACATGCCCTAGACTATAGTAAGTCTTCTTGCATCTGTCCTATAATTTAGTAGATCATTTTGATAATTCAGATGGCCTTAACCATTGCCCCACAAGTGTTATTGCTAATAGTAGTTGGAATAAGTTTGTGACAAAGATTGAGTAAAAATTTTGTAGGATAATTTGGGAGGTATATCAATATCTTTCTACTGAAATATGCTTGGGAAAAAGGCAATTCTTGAACTTTCAGTTGGTTATATTTCTTTCATGCACATTTCTTGAAGTTTTTTATTGATTATTGTAAGCATGCAATTTTAACTTTTAAAGTTGCATTCTTCTAATTATTTTGTTTGAAATCATGTTTAGAAATAGGATGAATATCTATGTAGTTTTTTGTTGGGAAGATTGATTTGTGCTCTCTTAATATCCAATAATCCAATGCCCTTATGATCTTCAATAAGACTTGCATGCCTTGAGTTTTTGTTTGTGAGACTTAGTTGTTACTTTCCATTTTCTTTTGTCAATAGCTTTATGATATTTTATTTATATATGACCTTTGGATCTTTTGAAGGTCTTCTAATTATGAATTACATGGTGGATTTGAACAGATGAAGTCAAAGATTCTTGAACTTAAGAATTCCATGGAGAAAATACAAAGGGAAATAGATGATAAGGAAGAAGCGTTGATGATAGACGAGCTGATCTAAAGCTCAAAGTAAAAGATATGAAAAATAAGTTAGAATATCATGAAAAGAAATACTATGGAGTGTTAATAGGTAAGAGCGGTAGAGATGATGAAAAATGTGTGGAAGGTCAAGTTGGAGCTGCAAAAGCAATAGTTGGAAGTGTTGAAATTGAAGCAAAAAAATTGAAGACTAAAATTAACCACTTAGTAAAGAAAAATGATAAGAAGAAGATTTTATCGTCAATGAAAAGGAGGTTAGTCTACTCTAAAAACACTTTGAGGTTAGTTTTTAGTTGACGAAAAATGGGACAATGCATGCAGTGTAAAGTTGCAAGATGGTACAACTTTCATTCTGTTCATTGTCTGACCAAAACGAAATATTCCAACAAGTCTAGATGGGTGGGTTTATGCTAGGAAAGGTGTAACTCTACCACACAACTCCTGCAGAATGTTACAAACATAACGGAAGCGAATTTTTTTTTTAAAAGAGTAATTAAACAAGTAAAGTGAACTACACTAACACATACATTCTCTAAGGTACGAGACGACACTTACTTACAAACCCCATTACTAACAAAAGATACTAAACATAACATATGATTATTACTCATGAATTAAAGATCATACATCCAAAGCATTAAAAATACATCACTTAAGATATAAAGTACAATAATGATCCATTCATACATTGCATCCATTCAATATTACAATTACATCACTCATTTCCAAATGAGGTAGTTTATACAAAGATGTTACAATTACAAATTACAAAGATTCTCCTCAAATACAATTGAGGAGTGATCCAATACAAATTACAAAGTATCCCACAGATATAAGAGAGAACATGAAAGAATTACAATTCATTGGTACACACGAGCTTTCCAACCATGAAGTACTCGCCATCACGAACAAGAATTGGGGACCCAACAGTGTAAGGTGCACGTTCCACCCAACCATTTGGTACCCAAAGGACCAACCCCCATGCTAGGAGATAGTAAAAGAGCTTCCTAGACAAAACCTACAACCTCTAGACATAGACAAAACAATACTAAATTATACAAGTACGACACTTACAAAATGGTTACAATGCTTCTAGACAACAATGATCAACTGCACAAAATAACTAACTGACTCACGGTTGTCATAGGAGGAGTGTCATCACAACGGTTGCATGGGTTTCTCTGGCATATCTTCCTAGACTCTGACCCCCATATTGGGTTTCCCTGGTGACCTCTTACGATACCCGGCCCCAACATGCAATCCAATGTGGAATCGATTATCTTTCGAGAAGACAAGATAACGATCTTTCCATTCCAGGCCTTCTCGTCTCATCCTAAGTCTTTACTAGCCCTTGCATCCATGAGCGAGACATTAAATAAGTTAAGTGTTTAAACTACCCTTTTTCCTAACATATTTATTTAATTTCACTTATTAGACTAACTCTGCATAAGTTACCCTAACACCACTTTGTGTGTAGGCCCTCATGAAAAGCCACTCCCCTATTAACAACCTAAGGGATCAATTCCACTAACATAGGGTAAACCAGGTGCACATAACCCAAATACAAATACCAGCTTAAAACAATGTACAACACAACTTGTTCATAGAATCAGGTGACCATACATGATAAAACACCATGTGCACTACCCAAGTTAACTCAAAAGCCAAACAAGTAAACTCAAAAGCCAAACTATCTCAAGTTGCAGCCCCACCACAAAGAAAACACATCTGGAAGTCTTGCATAAACTAATAATCCAATTTTCCCAACAATGGGAATGAGAGAAAACACAACTTTCAAGCAATTTTAAGTAACACATTAATCTAACTTTAGGATTTCCTAGATCCAAATAATTCACCAATACATCGTTTGCATATACCCAAGGTAAAATACCACAATAGACATAATAGAAGAAACACAATTTAAAACAAATTAGGCAAATAAAACATCTAATATTTGGATTTCCCAAATCCGATATAAACATTAATACTTTGCTCAATTAATTTCAAATCAAGACAAATTTTATTCATAGAATAAGAACAAATCATAACCAATAGCTTCACTCTATAATTCCTCAATACATCACATGCACATAATTAATCTTATCATAATTTTGTTTGCGACCAAGAAATATAGATAAGTAAAATCGCTTTCTTAAAAAAAATCATTTCATTTAAAATAATAACCCTTTCCTTAAAAATCATTCCCTTATTAAGTAACAACTTGAACATTTGTCAAACAATAATAAATTTAAATCTAAAGGTTTATTTCAGTTTCCCAATGATATTAAATTTAAGAATTTCATTTCCCCATTAGAATATTTTCATTATTAAATAAATGTTTGTGCATAGACATGCATCTCTATTAATGAAATATTCATTTAAGTAAGAATGTGTTTCTATATAAATTCAACATCTATTTCACGTATTTAAATATAAATTACCCATATAATTATATATTTAATATATATACAATTATACATATATATTTATATTTAAATATATACATAAATTTTTAAACAAATTTATTTTATTTATAAAATCAATATTTAATTAAATTACCACTTACTAATTTAACTCTACATATTTACCAAGCAAATAAAATATAAATATATATTACATATTAAAAGTAATATGTAAAATATATAATATATTATTATAAACAAAAGAAATTATATAAATAAATAAATTTAAATAAAATTAAAAAATATATAATATAGATAATATATATCTTGTATATATATATTTTATATATTATATATTATATATAATATATATATACTCAAAAAAAAACT